>CACVCL010021385.1:0-62592 GCA_902729485.2 Mus minutoides
AAACCCTGTCTCAAAAAACCAAAAAAAAAAAAAAAGAAAAGAAGAGAGAGAGAGAGAGAGAGGGAGGGAGGGAGGGAGGGAGAGAGAGAGAGAGAGAGAGAGAGAGAGAGAGAGAAAGAGAGAAAAAGAAAAGAAAAGAAAAGAAAAGAAAAGAAAAGAAAAGAAAAGAAAAGAAAAGAAAAGAAAAGAAAGAGCTGTCTGTTCCCGGGGGTGGGCGGATCCCTCCTGTGGGGATCATGGGGCTATGAGACTGAAACCTTGGCCAGCCTGACCATGAGACATCTCCCTGTGTGGTTCCCTAGACGGATGTGCTGTGGTGACTTCTTAGGTAGCCCTCCCATAGCATCAGGTGTTCGTAGCAGTCTAAAGACTGGAAATCACGGGAGGAAGATGCAGGTTCACATGCCTCTAAGTGGCAAGATTTCTCTGCTTTGAAAGCAGAATTTGAAATCCATTGTAAATGCACAAATGCTGTCCTGTTCATCTGCTCACCCACTGTCATAGTGAGAAGGGGTTGTCTGTTTCTTTGGTTTTTGAGACAGGGTCTTACATTAGCTCAGCATGGTTTTAAGCCAACTATGTCCCCAAGGGTGACCTTGAACTTGTGACCGTCAGCCTCCAAGTGCGGGATGACAGGTGTGCAATAGAGTGCCTGGATTTTCTACATCTTGGCTTTTGTGGCTCTTACTACGGCGTAACATGGGAGTGTAAATATCTTCTTCAAGATCCTGATTTTAATACTTTTGGATACATTCCCAGAAATGAGATTGCTGGATCATATGGTAATTCTATTTTTAATTTTCTTTGAAGAACTCCAGACTGTTTCCCACAGTAACTATGCCATTTTACATTTCCAGTGATGGTATGGGAGGCCTCTAGCTTCTCACCAGAGGGCTGGCTATCTTCTTCTTTTTTTTTCTTTCAAGAATTCTTTATTTTATGTATAAGAGTACACTGTAGCTTTCTTGAGACACACCAGAAGAGGACATCGGATGCCATTACTGATGGTTGTGAGCCACCATGTGGGTGCTGGGAATTGAACTCAGGACTGGAAGAGCAGTCAGTGCTCTTAACGGCTGAGCCATCTCTCCAGCCCCAGGGCTGGTTATCTTTTATAACATACTTTAATAACGGCACTGTTGTAGATGCCATGTTTGAGACTGGTCTTGAATTCACTGTGTCACTAAGAATCACATTTAACTTCTGGTCCTCTTGCTTCCATTACCTAAGTTCTGGGATTACAGGCATGTGTCCTGGTGCGTGGCTGGTCATGGTGGCATGGGCTCGAATCTCCACCCAGTTCATGTTTGGTAATGCCTGGTGCCTTCCTAGGTTCCTGTTACCCGTTTATTTGTCTGCTTTTGGGGGAAGGTTCATTTGTTTTCTTGCCTCAAAGTTATATGAACCCAGAAGACATTGTGTTAAGTGAAATGAGCCAACCACAGGAAGACTGGTCCACACACTCACTCACACATGACCTGACTCATCAGAGTCCCTGGGATAGTAATAAAAGAATAGAATAGTCCAAGTTGGGCTGTAGAAATGGCTCAGGGGTTAAGAGTACTGACTGCTCTTCCATAGGTCCTGAGTTCAAATCCCAGCAACCACATGATGGCTCACAACTATCTGTAATGGGATCCGATTCCCTCTTCTAGTGTGTCTGAAGACAGCTATGGTATACTCATATAAATAAAATAAATAATTATTTAAAAAAAATAGTCCAAGTCACGAAATCAAGAAGAAGAAAGTGGTCGCCAGATTTGGGAGGGACTGGAGAAATGTTGGTCATATGGCAAACATTTCAAGCCAGGCATGATTGCACACACCTTACTCCCAGTCCTCAGAAGACAGGTACAGTTGGGTCTCCATGAATTCAAGCCAGCCGGAGCTACATAGAGAGAGCCTGTCTCAAAAATGAAAGTGGAAAAACACGGGCACTCACCTTTCATCCCTCACTTAGAAAGCTGAGGCAGGGCCACAGAGTGAGTTCCAGGCCTTCCTGAGGGAGAGTGAGCCTATCCCAAAGAACAAAACTAACCCCCAGCCAAAAGAGTTTCAGGCGCATAGGGTGAATCTGTTCCTGGATCTAACCTACAGGATGCTAGCCAATAAAACTGTAGTGTGTACCTGAAACCCATATGCTGACCCTTGCTCTTAAAGGCTCTTACTGTGCATCAAAAAAGGTAACTGTGGTCAGGGAGTTAACACAATTAGAAGCATTTGCTTAAAGGCTTAGGTTCCGATTGTAATCCTGCAATTTTCTAGGAATCGCAGAACAAATGCCCAGTACAGGAAAGGGACAGTCCCTGAACCAGGAGTCGAGCACAGCAGCTCCTGCTCCTGCTTTCTCAGTGATTCTTCCTACCTACACACACACACACACACACACACACACACACACACACACACACCATCTCCTGGTTTATCCAACAAGGGCAGCAAGTAGAGTTTATTAAGGACTCTCCGAGTTGTAACCAACAAGATATACATACTAAGAGTTAAGACTTCTTAGATAAGCCCGTACCCGAATAGAGAGAGGCTTTTCTTCTTCTTTCTCAATCATTCCGTTCTCTCGTTTCAATCATTTCTTAATCACTGTTCTCAAAATCTGTTAATAAATTGTGATTTTTATGAAAAGTCAAAAAAAAAATAAAAAATAAAAGAGGTGACCATTGAAGGTGACAGGTGCCATTCAGCTTGGCTTGACATTGGGCCACAGTGGGTGGGTATGAAAACACCAGAGGGCTTGGGGTAGGGCTCAGCTGGTAGAGTGGTTAGCATTCATGATTCCTGGGGTTTGACCCCCCTGCAGGCATAAAACAACAGGTGTAGGGGCCTATACCTGTAATCGCAGCACTTAGGAGGTAGAGGCAGGAGGGGCAGCTCAAGGTTACCCTCAGTCACTTTGTAAAATCGGGAGTGGCTGGGCTATGTAAGTCCTGCCTCCCAAAAAAGGAAAAATAAATAAATTAATAATAATAACAACAAGAATAGGTTGGCTAGGGGTGCAGTGTTGATCAAGAGCTTCTGAGTATGCTCGGGGCTCTGGGCTCTGTTTCTAGCACTATAAGCAACACCAACAAAAAAATGAGAAAAGAGGGGCTGGAGAGATGGTNGGAGTGGCTGGGCTATGTAAGTCCTGCCTCCCAAAAAAGGAAAAATAAATAAATTAATAATAATAACAACAAGAATAGGTTGGCTAGGGGTGCAGTGTTGATCAAGAGCTTCTGAGTATGCTCGGGGCTCTGGGCTCTGTTTCTAGCACTATAAGCAACACCAACAAAAAAATGAGAAAAGAGGGGCTGGAGAGATGGTTAAGAGCACTGACTGCTCTTCCAGGGGTCCTGAGTTCAATTCCCAGCAACCACATGGGGCCTCACAACCATCCATAATGGGATATGATGCCCTCTTCTGGGATGTCTGAAGACAGCAACAGTATACTCATATACACAAAATAAATAAATAAATCTTAAAAAAAAAAAAAAAAACAAACAACTCCTTCCCTCACTCCCTCACTCACAACAGTCTCAGGTTTGGCTTGGAGATTGTTGTCCTGCTAGCAGGAATCAATAAATCTTTTTGAAAAAGAAAAAGAAAAGAAAGAAAAGAGAAGAGGAAAAAAAGAACACTAATTATATATCTTAATTCTATTAAAATTTTGTCAACTATATGTCAGAAAAGTGGTTAAAGGGGAAACAGGGTGGAAATAAGAACCAAGAGTTAAGAAATGGGGTCAACGTCATCTGCTGCTGTTCCAGCCACTTCTCCCATGACACATCTGTTGGCCGATGTATCAACCATGGGTCAGGTGTGATTCTAGGTGCCTGGGACACAAAGGAGCCAGATGGACCAGAGTGCCTGCCCTCTGGAGCCCACAGCCTGGGTTCAGTACATACTCACTTCCCCATGAGTGAGCGCTCTACCAATCAATCATGTCACCTTGGGGACGGGGATCCAGACTTAGCCCTTGTCCCTTTTACTGTGTATCCTCATCTAATAAAGGTCTACTGACAGCAATCAGGCAGCCTGCTTCTGTATGTCCTACACCTTGGCACTGTCCTGCCCAAGGGCGTGGCCCCAGCCATGACAACAACAACAACACCCGAGTCTCTCCCTCCAAGGCCCGTCACAGGCAGGCCATAAAGGCATTCTGAAATTCTGTTTCTTCTTTTCATTATGTAGTATTTTTATATGTTTATGTGCCTGTCCAAATGAGTTCATGTGCACCACAGGGACCCGAGGAGGCCAGAAGGCATCAGATCTCCTAGAACTGGGCTGGGAACCAAACCCAGGCCTTCTTCAAGAGCAGTAAGTGCTCTTAACCACTGAGCCATCTCTCCAGTCCCTTATTTCCTTTTTAAAAAATAATTTATTTATTTTATGTGCACTGATGTTTTGTCCGCATCTTGTGTATATCTTGTGTGAGGGTGTCAGATCTTGGAGTTAAAGACAGTTGTGAGCTGCCATGTGGTTGTTGGGACTTGAACCCTGGTCCCCTGCAAGAGCAGTCAGTGCTCTTGAACACTGAACCATCTCCCCAGCCCCTTATCTCCTTTTCTAATGCCCTTTCCTGACCTCATGGTTTTGTTCACATCTCATTATGTCCTTGCTTGGTCTCTTTATTGGAGGATTCAAAGGCTTCTTCCATGATATAGGGACATCGCTAAACCATAAAGTGCTTGCTGACACTTTGCTGTGCTCTGTCTGGTGAGACACGGGCGCGAGACAGTAAACATAGAACTCAGGCTTGATCTTCAGCAGAGGGAGAGAGACCCTCTAGCAGAGGGCAGGAAGAAGGAAAGAGGGGGAAGAAAGAAATCAAAGGCAATCTCCCATAGTCTTCGCCCGCCTCAAGCTGACCCTCTACTCTCTTTTCCAAACCCAACCTCAAGTGTGTTCTCATCCTCGCCGTCCCTCCAAACATCACCCTGCTAAGGCTGCTGATAAATCTGCCCTGTTCTTCATCAGGCTTCGCCCAGCCCGTCTCCACAGCACCGTGTCTCACCCAGTTGAGACATGACATTCCCCTGCCTGTTTCTCCTCACACGGCCCATCACCCCCTCCTCCGCTGTTCCAGCTCCCCCTCCCCCTGCAATTCCACAGAGGCCCGGGGAACCCCTCTATCCCTCTCCTCAGGCCAAAAGAATCCAACAGTTCTCTGACTGTCCTCGCCAAGCTGTTGATGCTCAGGGAGCATGTAGAGCTGTAAAGCTAGCCTTGAGCTCTTCCCCAAACGATAAATCCAGGAGACGCTTTGTGGCTGTTGCGTTCTCATAGTCAGTGAATGAGTGGGTGATTTTATGAATGAAGACCTCAATTCCCCATATAAAAAGAATTTTTTAAATGGAAGCAAGGCAGTAGAGAAGCAAATCTTTTGTAGTAACAAGATATCCTAACTGCCTCTGCACACGCTGGGGGTGGACACTTTTATTAGCTCTTTCCTACTTTTATTGGTAAGGAGGAAAGGAAATGCCAATAGCGTTCAGAACCCTCTCTGGCCAGCAGATGGCGCCAAATGATCTCCAATCCTGTACAGGGTTTGGGATGCCAGGCTGTGTGTAACAGAGTCCCAGCTCTTAAAGTAGTTTGAGAGTCTTGATGCGTGTTTAAAAGCACTAACCAAGCTCATTATAGAGTGCCTGGAGGCTCCATGAAGCTCCTTCTGCACTGAGGACCTAAAATCCTCCACAAGCATGTAACAATACCTTTAGAAGCTGGCCAGTCCTTACAGCCTGCAGCCTTCTTACTCACCCCGGAAAACTGGTGTCGTTAAGCCCTCCGAAGCTGACCAAGTCACACGCCTAGCAAATGGTGCCATCAGAGTTCAGCCATGAACCAAATGCCACCACTGTCCAGACTTCCCCTGCAGCAGACTTTGCAGACTTTGATCCACACCTATCAGATTGGATTGTACATATGCACTGCCAGGAACTTTATTTACAGCGGGAGCTTTTTACAGGGGCATTAGCAGCTGGGGCTGCTAATGTAGCACATGGTACAGGGCTGAGGCTCTCTGCTCCTCATCAGTGCCCTGGCATTGCCACGTTGCTGGCCCTTGTGCCCCACACAGTGGAGCAGAGCCCGTGATTGCTCCTGCCTCTCCAGCTCAGGCTGGTGAGACGCAGGTTCCTATTCTGAGGCTGACACATATGTGTTACATGTGACAGATACCAACCCCAGAGAAGCAAGATACACGGGGGATGAAGTTTACAATAGAGCAGAGGGTGGGTATTGGCTACAAAAAGGAAAGTTCCAGAATCCTTCTTAAATAGCTCTTAGCTACTTCCATATTGTTTCCTGGTTGAAAGCAGGGGTGTCTTTGAACCCTGAGATGGGCAGAGGCGAAGGGGAGGCCTAATGTCTTCGTCCCTCTCATTCCACGATCTTTGGTCCCCACAGATTTATTTCTGGGAAGTCCAGCGGAGGAACCTCACGGAGAGGGTGAAGACTCTCTTCCTGGCAGAGAACAGCGTGAAACTCAAGAACCTGACAGGCTACACGGCCTACATGGTCAGCGTGGCAGCCTTCAACGCTGCGGGGGATGGGCCGAGGAGCACCCCGACCCGGGGCCAGACTCAGCAAGCAGGTAGGGAGAAGACTCTTGGGGAGGTCGGTGTTTGGGGGACAAACGCAGCCAGGAAATTGGGTTGGGACACGAAGGCCCCACTTCCGGATGCCCTATGGAAAGAGAAGCCTAGCCTGCAAAGAAGGCTCTATGTGTCCAGAAAAAAAAAAAAGAAACTCTCACTGAGAACCTTGAGAAAGTCCCCAGATCTCACCTAGCCTGTTCTGCCCACCTTTTCTCAGCCTTTGGGACAGCCACCACTCCCGGCCCCCGTTTGGCTTTCTCCTCCTTTCTTCAGTCTCCCACGTTCATTGTCTTCTGTGAGCCCACACTTTTGCTTCATGCTGGTGACGAAACAATGATAAAAAAATAAATAAATAAGTCTGTGTCCTGGTGAGGACCAGAGGACAGGACGTAAACAAGCACCAATGAGCTGGCTAGGGGGGTGGGGAGAGCTAAGGGGAGCAGGGTGTGGTTCATAAGATGGCTGGCTACACCTGAGCTGAGCTTTGAGCCAGAGGAGACCAGCTGTGGGAAGCTCTGGAGACAAGCAGGAAGCCGGAAGCAGGATTCCTGTCAGAAGGACCTGCAGGTGCAGAGGCCTGGAGGCTGGAGGGGATTCGAGGGACAGAGCCTGGTGTTGACAAGAGATGTGGAGTGAGGCCCCATCCCCAAGGGTCTGGAGATCAGGATTTGTGTTCAGTGTGATGAGGAGACACATCGGTTAAGAATTAGAGCGTTTAAGAATTAGAACTCTGCCTCAATGGTTAAGAACACTGGCTGAGCCGGGCGTGGTGGTGGACGCCTTTAATCCCAGCACTCGGGAGGCAGAGGCAGGCGGATTTCTGAGTTCGAGGCCAGCCTGGTCTACAGAGTGAGTTCCAGGACAGCCAGGACTATACAAAGAAACCCTGTCTCGAAAAACCAAAAAAAAAAAGAACTGGCTGTTTTTCCAAAAGACCCGGGTTCAATTCAATTCCCAGCACCCACATGACAGCTCGTAACTGCCTGCTACTCCAGTTTCAGGGGACCTGATACTCTCACACAGACATGCAGGCAGGCAAAAACACCAATGAACATGAAATAAAAGTAAATAATTAAAATTTTCAAAAGGATTAGATCTTACTATGTTTTGAAAAACTGATTCTGCCTTCTGGGCTGAGTCTGGAGGAGATGACAGAGAGAGGTAGGGACTAGCCCCAGGCAGGATGGAGGAAGAAGAGAGGGGACAGATCCCCTTGTCCTGAGTTGTCCAAAGCCACTTTTTGGCCAGTGTCACATTGAATTCCCCTAATAGTCCCAGGGAGTAAGCAGTGTAGTGTTTGTCTAACAACAGGGGTTAGAGTCACCCCCAGAAAACAGGCTTTTTGCTCGGAATCCCCTGGTAAGGTCATAGGGCAAAGGGCAGATGCTGGAACCAAGGCAGATCTGAGAGAATTCAGGATTTCTTTCTTCCTTCCTTCCTTCCTTCCTTCCTCCCTCCCTCCCTCCCTTCCTTTCTTTTTTTCTCCCATGTGCCAACCCTCCAAAGCCATGAATTTCCAATCTGCAGTTTCAACCAACCAAGAAAGGAAAATATTCCCCCAAATTGCTTCTTTCTGGGCGCAGCAGCACAGATCTGCAATCTAGGCACTTAAGGGGTAAAGCCAGAGGACGGAGTTCCATTCCCAGAACCCACATTACCACCTATAGCCTCAATTCCAGGGGGCCCGACCCCCTTTTTGCTGGCCTCCATGGGCATGTGCACTCGTGTGACACACACACAGAGACACACATGCACATGAATGAAAATAAAAGTAAGCCTTTAAAATGGTTCAGAGCCACCTTTAGCTACACAGCAAGTTCAAGACTGCCCTGAGCTAAGGGAGAATGTCTCAAAACACAAACAAGCAAGTAGAAGTCTATCTATACTGAACGCAGACAGACAGCACGACATAACAAATGTGTCTCCACTGAGCATGGACAGACAGCACGACATAACAAATGTGTCTCCACTGAGCATGGACAGACAGCACCAAGCGACAACTATTTAGTAAATAGATACAGTACTATTTGCCTTCTATCAGGGATGGAAAGTAATCTAGAAATGAGTTAATGTATATGGGAAGTTCTAGATGATATCTCAGTGGTACCTCACTTGCCTAGCCTGAGAGAGATGCCCTGGGTTTAATTCCCAATGCCACAGATGGGGGTGGGGGGGAGAGGGGAAGGTTTACATAGAAGGATGCCTGTAGCTTCTTTGCCAAAATGGCATTTTATATGAAACAAGCATCCTCAGGTATTTGTTAGAACAAATCGCCCATTAGTACAGCCTTCAGCCCTGGCCTCCAGAAGGCGGCTTTCCCAGCCTGATACCTTCCTTACTGTGGCCCCCCACTAGTCTTCAGTTGCTGTAGAAAGCAAATTGCCTGAGACAGCTCATAACCGGGATCCTCTCTGGGACAAGATCCCACTCCAGGGCAGACTTTCCCTCCGCTGGCTCCCCCGGTCCGGGTTGGCCAAGGCTGGAGCTTGGGTGTGCTAGCCTCTCCGTCTGCCTGCCTGGCCATCTCGAAGACACTTCATCAGCATCACTGGTCAGATATGAGCCCCCGCCCCCCAGGAGCCTAGAAACTTCCGGCCCTGTAGCATAGGACAGAATGTCCTGTCCCACGTCCTTCTAACCCCCCAGTGCGTTGAGGGGGAGGGCAGGAAAGGGCCCCCGAGTTCACCTCCCTCCTTCAAAGACAGCGGGGGAGATGGGCCGGAAGCTGTCAAGATTAGTTCTGGCCTGGTGGGAAGCGGCACTGGACAATAATAGCCTGGCCATCCACCCAGCCAGATTGGGATGCTGGGGGGGGGGGCTTCCTGTCTTGCCTCTTTGCCCTCCCGTTTCCCAAACACCCCCCCCCCACACACACACACACCAGAATCTTCCATCCTTGTGCTTTCAGAGTTACCCCAGGGGTCCTAGAACAAGAAAACATCATCTCTTCCAGAGGCTCTGGCTGTCCTCGGGTCTGACTCCTGCTGACATCTTGATGTCTCTATGCAAGCCCTGCCACCCAGGGATGAAAGGAAGGCCATGTCTCCGGAGTTCTGACATCTCCTTTAGTGCCCACTCTGTATCCCAAGGCACCCTCACCCCACTACCAGGATGCTGAAAAACACGCCCCACGGTGACAAGAAATGGTCTTGCCCCCATAGTGACCCTCAGAGGTCATCTATTATAATGCAGTGGCTGGTCCCATGCTACTAGCCAGGGCTCAGAGTGAGTCTAGATTCTCCATCTTTAAGGAGGTCTTTCTCCCCGTGCCAGAGCCTCTGCTCTTAGTTGAGAGCTAGTGACGACAAGGGAGGAGGAGATTTCGAGGGCCTTAGCTGACCCTTCCTGCCTTCTTCTTGTGCCCAGCCTCTCTCTCTTCTTCCCGGGCATGTACCCAAGAGCTCCTGCTACTTGCTTGGAGCCCGACCTGAGGCTTTGCACTTCCACAGAAAGAGAAAAACAAAAAACCCTTTGCTGTCTTCTCCACAGCCCCCAGTGCCCCAGGCTCGGTCAAGTTCAGCGAACTGACCACTACCTCAGTGAATGTGTCTTGGGACGCCCCACAGTTCCCCAACGGTCCTCTGGAGGGCTACAGGCTGGTGTACGAACCCTGCACCCCAGTGGACGGTAAGTGGGGAATCTCTCCAATGTGACTTGAACTCTCTCCCCTTTCAAGGGCTGGTTTGCACCCAGAGACCACATCGTGACCACTCCTCAGCAGTTAGATGTGGTGAGAATCTTCCTGCCTTATAAATGGGGAGATCAACCCAGGGAACGGGGTGTTTCTGAGAGAAAAGCAGCTGAGAGCAAAGTGGAAACAGCATCACAGGGCCGCAGTCTCCTGTACAGGCAGGAACCTGGAACATAGACATCCTGTTCCATATACTAAGTCAGGGAGAGAGAGAGGGGGAATCCAAGCAAAACATGGTTGCCCCAAGAATGGACAGGACCCCAAAGAAAAGAGTCCTCTGATGTTCTCATGTTATCCTGGGCCCCTCCCAAACCTCAGAGTTCTCAGCACACCCCTCTGGAGGGTCAGGGACCCTTTTAGAAATCTAATCAAAGCCTGGGGGTGTCTCTCCCGGGGAGATGTGTGACAGAGAACAGCTACCACACTCTGCAAATGACTGTCCAAGTCAAATACATTGTCTTCAGATCTCCCTCTCCACCCCTGCCCTTCCCAGGCCCCCCACCCAGACCCTGCTCTGCCATGGGGCTCTCAGGAGGGCTTGGACAGGCAGCCCTGCCTGTTGGCATCAGGTACCTGCCAGCTTTCTCACACAGTACAAGGGACAGAGATTGGGAACATTAGGCATCTCCAGTTCTGGGTCAGGGGTGGGGACAATGGTCCTCAGTTTTTCTTGCCACCACCTGGGTGCCAGCCGCCCATCCTGCAGAGCCAGGCTGCGTCAGAACCAAAGGGGAGGCAGGTCCTGGAAAGAGATACGGGCAGGAACAGAGCTAGGTCAGGGGTCAAGAAGACACGGTGCAGGGGACCTAGACAGGCTCTTGTCTGAGTGGTTTCTACCTGGCCTATCCAGAGACCTCCCACTTTGAGAAATGGAGTTCTTGGCCTCTCAAGATCTTCCTCCATCAGGATCTCTCTGTGTCCTTACAGGTTTCTGAGTAAGGGACTCCATTTAGAAATGCCACAGCTCTGCAGCAGGCCAGCAGCCCCCCATTTTCTTATAGAGAAAGCCAAGGTCTAGGCCAGGATAGGGTCTGCTCAGCAAAGAGGACTCATTCAGTAAACGAAAGGGCTAGAGCTGAGGCTCCATTGGCACAGTGGCTGCCTGGCATGCACAGAGTCCTGGGTCCTGTCCTCAACACCACATAAGTTAGCCATGGTGACTCGCACCCACAATTCCAGCTCTCAGGAGGTAGAGGCAGGGAGACGGGTGTTCAGGGAGCTCCTTAGCTATACAGGAAGTTTGAGACCAGTTTGCATGACCAGAGGCCCTGTCTCAAAAATAAATATGGCACAGAGATAAGTCCTAGCAGTTTAGGGTCCTGGCTACCATCACAAAGGGCCAATTCCCAAGCACCCACATGGAAGCTCATAACTATGTATAACTCCAGTTTTAGGTAATTCAATACCCTCTTTGGCTTACTTGAGCACCAGGCATGCAAGTGGTATCCAGATATACATGTAAGCAAAATATCTCCTGCTCCATTCTGCTCCCTCCTGGGCTTGATGCTGGATCATTAGCATCTAAGGAAAAGAAATAATGTCAGGCAGTAGTGGCACATGCCTTTAGTCCTAACACCTCCGCATCTAGAGGCATGTAGATCTCTTGAGTTCGAGGCCAGTCTGGTCTACAGAGCAAGTTCCAGAACAGCCAGGACCACAGAGAAACCTTGTCTAAAAAAAAAAAAAAAAAAAAGGAAATTAAATACATAAATAAATAAATTTAATGATGTACCTACCATGTGTTTGGTGTGCTCTCCTGTTACGTGAAGCTCCGTTTCCTTATTAGAAATGCTCCTGACCCTCAGACTTGTTGGAAGAATAAACCGAAACCACATATATATATTTATATTACATTTATATTTATATTATATATTTATTTATATATTTTTTCTCCAGCCTTAAGGGAATTCAAATACACACACACACACACACACACACACACACACACACACACACACACTCGAGCAAGCTTAAGGGCTACAACAGGTTCTGAGGTAACCAGTAGACACCTTCTATAAGAGAACAAAACCTGGTCCTGACTCTCAGGGAGACTTTAGGGTTGGGAAAGTGCAGAGCGCACAGAACCACCTTGTGGAAGCCCCCCATCCTGCCTCTGGCTGCCATGACCTTAGCTGCTGAAGCTGCAACCCTAAAAGCCACATGGTTACAGATGATGGGGCCCCTGGAGCTGGGCTCTCATTGGCCAAGAAGAGCACAGAGGTGGGACTGGGGGTGGGGCTGGGGTGGGGTTAGAATAGTCACCAGGTGCCATCCAGCCCCAATGCTGGAGGTATCTTCACAGAAAGTCCCAACACCAGCTGCCTGAATGTCACGTTCTGTGAGATGTTGGCGTAGGATGGGCTGAGGGGTGGTCTAGCAGTGAGACAGAATGGAGACTTTGTGGCTGTTCCGGGCAGACAGGACATAGTTTTCCTCTGGATACTTTAGCCATGGAGTGTTTTTTTTTTTCCTGAGCTCTTTTCAGAGCCATGTTCCTGACACTGTCTTGGCAGCCTGTGGGCTTGAGTGACAGCTCGGCTGATTCCAAGAGATGGAGCCACAACCGTCACCTCCTCCCAGTAGCTGCCAGTGGCCTTGGTGGCCCTGTTCCCACCAGCTACTGCAGCTCCTATTCACGGTCCTTCCCCCCACAGGGGTCAGCAAGATTGTGACAGTGGACGTGAAGGGGAACAGCCCACTGTGGCTGAAAGTGAAGGATCTGGCTGAGGGCATGACCTATCGTTTCCGAATCAAAGCCAAGACCTTCACCTATGGGCCTGAGATCGAAGCCAACATCACTACCGGCCCTGGAGAAGGTAGGAGGGACATCACACTGTCCTATGCCCCGCATCCTCAGGCCTCCAAGTAAGAGACCCAGATGGTCTAGAGCTAGCACTGAAGACAGTGGGAAGCAGGAGGTTTATTACTCCTCACTCTCCTGCCCCAAGTCCTCCCTCTCTCCTCCTCCCTCTTCTTGACTCCTCCTCCCCATCCCTCCTCTTAGCTTCACTCTTGTCCTCATCCTGGGCTTGGTTATTAGCATCTGAGTCCCTGGGCTCTTCCTGCCCAAGCCTGGACTGACCCAGACCCTCTCACCACGCAGGCCCATACCCACATCCCAGGCTGTCACAGGGTGGTGCCTCAATATAGAGCCCAGGTTGGCCTGCTACTCATGGTCCTCCGGCCTCATTCTCTTCAGTGCTGGTTTTACGAGAGGGTGAGCCACTATCGCGCTCTTCTTTCCTTCCTCTCTAACCCTCAGCCTTTGTCACCTCAGCCCCTGTCACCTCTGTCCAGGAAGGAGGCAGCCTGGCAGGTGTCCAAACCTCCATCCTGGCCAGAAGCACCTCCCTGTACCTTGCCCTCCCCCACCCGGCAGTGGCTCTCAGAGCAGGGTGCAGAAGACTCCCCTCCCCCCGCCCCCCCAGCTCTTGTCCACTTGTGTGCTCCCTGGTGGACACAGAGCTTCTGATTCCCGTGGGATGCAGTCATCTCCTCTAACGAGGACACTGGCACCTCCGAGGACAGTGGCACCTCCGGTAACTCTCTGACACACGAGCTGCCTCCTGGCAGCCAGGCCTGCCTTCCCCAACACCCAACACCTCTTTTCCCACTTTCAAGACAGGGTTTCCCTGTGTAGCCCTGGCTGCCCTAGAACTTGCTCTGTAGACCAGGCTGACCTTGAACTCCGAGCCTGCCTCTGCCTCTCTGACTCTCAGAGACTTTTCCAGAGGCTTTTACAAATAGAGGGCCACTTTGTATTTGCATGTCAATGTTCTGCCCTTGGGGTCCCACCCTAATCCTCTCTGTCACAGCTTCTGGTCTCTGTCACTTCCCTTTTCCCCACCCAGGACCCAGGGGCGATGAGGGTTTAGTATCCTCTGGCCCTGTCAAGGGTTCAAGTTTTCCCATGCAGAACATAAAAATCACCTCCTAAGCAACCCTTCCGCCCACACCCTCTCTTGAGAAAGAATCCAGCCAGGCCCAGCCCAACTTCCTCCCGAAGGCCATCTCCTTCCTCTCCATGTCCCTGGACCATCAGCAGACAGTGAACTTTCTCCAGAGTCTGCGCTAGAAGAAGAAAAGGCCCCCGGAGAGCCCAGGCCCTCTTGCCTTCTACCTGCTTTGGGTTTGCCTCCCCGTTTCTCATTCAGTAAGAATACGATGTGCAGAACCCCGGGAGGCTGCTGTGCCAGCCTCCTCAGCTCTGCCTCTCCTCCAAGACTTCCTGGGATCTAAAAGCTAGAAGAGAGTTGGCAAATAGCAGGCCACCTGAGCTCAGCCTGTTCCGACTTAGGGTTTAAAGAGTTCCAGCTTGGAGTTTGTGGCACGGGATAGGGAAGGTGTAGACAAGAAAAAGAGAAGGGGTGGGGGATACCAAGAAAGAGCCAGCCTTACCCAGGAGGACGCTACAAGAGACAACACCTAAGGAGCTGTCCTTGGCTCATCAGAAAAGCCAGCGGCAGCCCTTTTCTCTGTCCTGAGCGATGCCCTATACAGAGTGAAAAGCAGGGACTACCAAAGGCCTCGCAGCCTGCACCCCACTCTCAGGTCATATCTCCTCTTGACGGGCCGCAGGCAGAACGCTCCTTAGAGAAGGGAAAGTGGGGGGAACCGAAGCTCCCCAAAACTGACGTCAGGAGTGGATATGGGGGCCTGGCAATAGGGTATCCAGCTGTGTGCGAAGTCTCCGGCCTTCTGTCTGAGTTGAACGGCTCTCTGGGGTCCCAGAGGGCTTTGGTGAGAAGTCGGAGTTGTGTTCTCTTCCTATCAGGCAGCCAGAGGCCATCAGTCAGCCTGCACGCATGCACACGCACTGTGCCTCAGCCCCTGGTACCATGAGCCCATAGGAAGCACCTACTTTGTGCAAGGCTCTAGGGATGGTTAGCATCATGTCTACTGGGAGACATGCCCACGCAGGAGCATGGGGGCCACACGCGGCAGCAGTCTCCCTCCAGGAAGGGACAAGGCTTGTGCTGGTACACTCCCAGTAAAGAGATGCAGCATAGATGGATAACCCGGCTCAGATCTCTGTCAGCACAGGCTGCCTCCAGTCTGCTAATCCTCTCTCCCTCTCCAATATCTCAGTCTGCAAGTCACACCACACCTTCTGCCAAGTTCTCCTCCTGAGGCTTCCTAGGGCCCCAGCCTGCTCTCTCCACACCTAGCCTAACAGTACATGCATGTGGGGTAGCAGATTTTAAGTAAGAGACAGGATGGGCATTATCCCATGCCAGGCAAGGAGATGTTAAAGGGACCTTCACCCCTCAGACAGACCTCCATCCCCGGGCACACTCCACCATCGGTCTGTTCACCTTTGCTGCCCACCGTGGCATCTCCTTTCAGGATTTCCTTCCACAAGGCCTTTGCAGATGGGCAAACTGAGGCCCCCCTGAGGGGGGTCCATGAGTGGATCACGTGATACATTCTGCCTGGTCTTACATGCCTCCATCCTCTGTCTCTTCTCTGGAGCTCTTCCCAGGATCATCACCTACCCAATCCCTTGCCTTGGGATTCAGAATGTGGGGTGTGGGAATAACAGGAAGAGACAGTGGCCACATCCTGGCAGGCCCCGCCCAAGATATGCTCTTCGGACCTAGTATATCCAGGACTTAGTGTCCTTGAGGCTCTATGTCTAGAGTTGACCTGGTTGCCCAGCCCCCTCCCACCAGCACAAGTTGTTGTCAAGGGAGGCCACTCTCAGTTCCACCGGTACCCTCATACACTATGGGACGCTTGCAGGTGCCCCAGGACCACCAGGAGTACCGATCATCGTTCGGTACAGCTCAGCCATTGCCATCCACTGGTCCAGCGGAGATCCTGGCAAAGGGCCCATCACACGCTACGTAATAGAGGCCAGGCCTTCAGGTATGCCCTTCCCAGGCTGGGCCATCTTCCCTCCGTGACCCACACCCTGCCCTCCTCTTGTCTTTACCCTTGGGCTTGTTCCTATCCTCCCTCCATGAAGGTATGTATGTGTACTATCGAAAGTGAAGCTGGAGTTGGGGGACAGAGGACAGGGCTTTCTCCTTAGAGCCAGACTCTTAGAAGCCGGGCGTGGTGGCGCACGCCTTTAATCCCAGCACTCAGGAGGCAGAGGCAGGCGGATTTCTGAGTTCGAGGCCAGCCTGGTCTACAAAGTGAGTTCCAGGACAGCCAGGGCTAGACAGAGAAACCCTGTCTCGAAAAACCAAAAAAAAAAAAAAAAAAAAAAAGTCATACATGGTGGTGCACACCTATAACACCAGCACTGGGCAGAGTTTGCTGGCTAGAATTGGCAAGCTCTAGTTTCAAAGAGACAGTGTCTCAAGAAATACGGTAGAGAGCAATTAACAGACATTCAACACCCACCTCTGACCTCCACACACAAGTGCACGCACCCTCGAGCGTTTACGCACGTGCTTGCACGCTCATTCATGCATGCACGCACATGAAGACCACGAAGCCAGAAAAGCAAGGCTTGGCTCACGTTAGCTAAATGCCCATGTCCTGCTTATGACTCTATTTGTCATCCTACCGACCTCTCCTGTCAAGCCTGAAATCGAATCACAAGAACTTCCAAAGCCATCAGGCGCTGAGCGGCTGATAAGTCACTCCTGAGGGGGCCTGCTCTCCGCTCCTGTTTCACTATCGGCCCTGCACCTGCTTCCAGGGCTCCAGTTCCATTACTTCCACAAGCTCCAGCTTCCTCTGTTGCTAGGTTTCCAAGCTAATCAGAGGGGCCCAAGTCAGCCAAGAGCTGCGGGCTTGATCTTTGTATTCTGAGGCTCTGTGCCTAGGCGATAGAAGTTGAGAAAGATAAGATAAGTCTTTGCTGCCAAATGAGAATTATTGTCAGAGGTAGGGGAGCCTAGCAGTAGTTGACACGTGCATGCAGGTAGAGGCCTAAAGTCAGCCTCTGGTGTAATTGCTCAGGTGCCGTCCGCCTTGTTTTATGAGACAGGGTCTCTCACTTGCCTGGAACTCACCAAATTAACTTAGGCTAGCTGGCCAGCGAGCTCCAGAGATCCATCCTGTCTCTCCAGCACTGAGTTCCCAATTGCCACTGTGCCCATGTCTGGCTTTTAAAAACAAAGATTAAAAATCTGGGTTCTAGGGAATCAAACTCCAATCTCTATGTTTGAAAAAAAAAGCAGTTTGCTGGCCAAGCCATTTCCCCAGAATACTTCTTGTGGAGACTTGAACCAGCCCCACCATAAGTTGTACATTCCTCAGGGTGGCTGGGTCACCCCAATGACAAAGAGTTCATTATTCCGGGAGCTCCTGGAAGCCACCACCAACCACCAGTCCCCTAATCTCACACTAACCATCACGGCCACCATAGCTCAGTGTCTAGCAAACTCAGATGCCCCAGGTCGCCTACACTGCAGGTGGGACCGGCTCTCCCCCTACTCCAGATGGTCCTTCCCTGGACCTCCAGTGCCGGCTGTTGAGCTGACCCAGAGGCCTCTGCATGCATCTCCTCACCAAGGCCTGTGCCTGCTTATTCCACCAAAGTCAGCAGACCCTGTGCCAGACTGTGGAATGTTGGCCCCGGACCTCAGCCTGTTGCTTTTCCAGTGTTTCCTGGGAGGCCCAGGATGAGCCACTGTCCTTCCAAGTTTGGGGGTTGTGACTTGGTGAACGTAGGTGGAACGGAGGAAGGACTGTGCCAGCATTCCGTGACAGACCGAGAAGGGCCAAAGCCAGCAGTTCTAGGGAGGACCAGACAGTGGGACAGCGGAGGAAGGGAGCCCTGCGGATGCTTGGACAACCCTTAAACCTGTTGGAAAGTGAGCTGCTTTTCAGAGATGGCTGTCTCCCCTCCTCTGGGCTGCCTTCCCCCTCTTTTATCCTCCCTCCATGCTAATGAGCTCCTCATGACAAAACAGCCCTGGTGACACAAAATATCCCTGAATTGCTGTGCTTTGCGCTACACAGACTAAGCTAGACTTTGAGCCATTTAGCTCTCAGGCAGAGCCGAGCGAGGGAGGGGTTGGCTCTGGGACTGACCAGGCCTGTGCACTGGCTCCCACATCTGCTGACTCGGAGGACCGAGGGCGCTGAGGGACATTCTAGCAGCTTCTGGCTTGGTCTCACTGCCCAGACCCCATCCTTGGTTTGTGTGGGGTACAGAGAAGGGGGAGTGGGTATAAAGAGCAGGGTAGAGACCTCCGCCTCTAGAAGGCAGCAGCAGGATTCTCCATGAGCAAACATTGGTTATACTCACTGCTTTCCTGGGTACCCTGTCTCATAAAACAAGGTGGACGGCACCTGAGGAATTACACTCAATGCCAAGAGTCGGGTAGCTCAGCAGAAAATGCCAGCACTGTCAGCCATGTCACTGTGACCTTGGCAAGACAAGTTAAGTTCTCTGAGCCTTGTCTTAACTGTCAAACGGGAGTTCTTACCCCTGTCATTGTTACAGCCCACATCATGTTGTATGACACAGGACTGTCAGCTGCTATGGGAGAGGCCACATTGTTGCAGTAATCACATGTGGATCTGAGCCCACTACATGCCAAGGAATGAAGTGCCGAGCTACGGCATTGACCTGCTTGATAATACATGAGAAATGCAGAGGAAAGTCTGAGCTCCTTGATTTAACACCCGCTGCCAAGGTGTCTGAGCTAAGTGCTGGTATATAAGGGTATAAAGACAGGTCACACCTGATCCTTAAGGATTGCACAGCCTCGAAGTAGGGAGAGAGCCGGGAGATTAAACAAAAAGATAATTGGGTAACTGGATGTGCTGGCACAAGGAAAGAGGTGGAGGCAGGGGGTTGTGAGTGCCAGATCAGCTTGGGAAAGTGTCTTAGTCAGGGTTTCAATTCCTGCACAAACATCATGACCAAGAAGCAAATTGGGGAGGAAAGGGTTTATTCAGCTTACACTTCCACACTGCTGTTATCACCAAAGGAAGTCAGGACTGGAACTCAAGGAGGTCAGAAAGCAGGAGCTAATGCAGAAGCCATGGAGGGATGTTCTTTACTGGCTTGCTTCCCTGGCTTGCTCAGCCTGCTCTCTTATAGAACCCAAGACTGCCAGCCCAGAGATGGTCCCACCCACAAGGGGCCTTTCCCCCTTGATCACTAATTGAGAAAATACCCCACAGCTGGATCTCATGGAGTCACTTCCCCAACTGAAGCTCCTTTCTCTGTGATAACCCCAGCCTGTGTCAAGTTGACACATAAAACCAGCCAGAACAGAAAGTGAGACCCTGTCTCAAAAATTTTTAAATTAGAGGGCTGGAGAGATGGCTCAGAGGTTAAGGACACTCACTGACTGCTCTTCTAGAGGACTGGGGTTCAAATCCCAGCACCCCAGTGGCACTCACAACTGTAAGTCCAGTTCTAACTCTGATATACATGTGGGTAGCAGCTCACAACTATCTGTAACTTCAAGTTCTGACATCGTCTCACATAGACATACATGCAGGCAAAACACCAATTCATACAAAATAAAGGTAATTTTTAAAAATTAAAATAACATAGGTAATAATCAAGTAGATATTCAAAAATACTGACAATGGGGAAGGAAAGATGACTCTCTGGGTAAACTGCTGGCTACCCAAGCATGAGGTCCCCCAAGTTTGCATCCCCAGCATCCATATAAGAGCTGAGGGAAAATCTGTAACTCCAGTTCTGGGAGGTAGAGGCAGGCAGGGATCCCCATGGTCTATGGCCAGCCAGTCTAGCCGATTGCTGAGCTCAAGATTTGATGACAGACCCTCTCTGTCTCAAAAGAATGAGGTGGAGAGCAATGAAGGAAGAGCGAAGGAGACCCAGACATGGCCACGTGCTTGAGCGCACATGTGCTCACACCACTCCCAACAGACACACACACTACCAGCCATGGCTCAGGACCCAGGGCCTTCTGGGAAGATCTCTGAACAGACAGACTTCATGCAGGCTTCGGTAATCTGGCAGGGACTATGATACAGAGAGTCAGGCTGCCCTCGACCTGGCTTGTAGCACACTTGGTCCAAAATGTTTTTTCAAATGATGCTAGAGCAGTGGTGGCTACTTATGTCCCAGATTCCCCTGCTGGATCCGAGCGAAAGTGTGGTAAGAGCCACAGATTCCTTCAATCCGGGAGAGAATGTTCTGGAACTGGGAAGCCAGCCCTGCTACAGGAGAGCGGCTCAGAAGTTCAAGGAAGAATGAGCTCCCTGAGGGTGAAGCCAGGGCTGCTGCTGCAGGGAGAGCTGAGAGATCAAGACAATTCTATAATACATATTCTGTTATCTTATATATGTATATTATATACAGACTATAATATAGAATAAGAATATAATTGCATATATAATATATATGCAAATATGCTAAATACATTTTGGATAGACACAAATTTTCTTATGTGATATACCTTATATGCATAGCCTAAAAATTAATTTTATGCACTATTTTAATATTTTGTACATGAAATAAAGTTTAAGCATGTGTAGCTTTTCCACTTGAGATGTTAAAGGTCTCAAAATGTTTTCTTTTTGGGAGCATTTTAGATTTTACGTTTTTATTCTTTTAAGTCTCACTGTGTATCCCAGGCTGGCCTCAAGGTTGGTATCCTGTTTCCTTGACCTCTGGAGGGCTAAGATCACAGGCATGTTGATATTAGAGTTTAGTTTCTCTGATTAGGGTGTTCAGCCTGTACTGGTTTGGTTGTTAAAGAATTTATTGCATGGTACATTTTTTAAATGTTTTACAGATGTTTTAAGTATAAAGAAAAGATTTAGAGGCACGCTCTCTCAGAAAGTATCTGTCTCTAAAATCTCCACAGGCCATCCTAAGAGCCAGGCTCAGGCATGCATTGGGCCACTGATTAGATGGGACCTGCACTCAGAGGGTTGCAGCTAGAGCCAGATCAGCTGGGGTCTGAGGCTCCTCCACCTCACAGTGACTCCTCTCTCTGCTCCTGCAGATGAGGGGCTCTGGGACATTCTCATCAAGGATATCCCCAAAGAGGTGACTTCCTACACCTTCAGCATGGACATCCTGAAGCCAGGCGTAAGCTACGACTTCCGGGTCATCGCAGTCAACGACTACGGCTTTGGCACTCCTAGCAGCCCCTCCCAGTCTGTGCCAGGTACCAGCCGGTAGGGTGACAGGTCAGAGGGTCCATGGAAGAGCTGGTGACATGCTGAGGGAAGGGGACGGGAAGAAGGCAGACACTGGGCAGCAGAAAACTCAAGGAGGTCATACAAATGACCTCAACTTCTCTAACCGTGAGCTCTGGGTCCCAGGCCTACAGCAGTTCACAGCCTCAAGGGGAAGTTGCCAGCCAGGCCATAAACTATGACTCCATGGAATCCACCTCACACCACTCCCAACAGACAGCACCCAGATGGGCCATGGGCTAACACTGGTGGCCTCTAAGACCCCACTGGGCAGCACCCAGGTGGGCTGTTTTCACTGCTCCACCCTCCCCCTCTTTCATTCCTCCTATCCAGCTTAGGGTTCACATGTGGCACTAAGCCTACACCTATGGCCCTGCCCAGTTACTGACCACTTTAAATATAGAGGCAAAAAAACAGCTCTCTGCTTGGGCATTAGCAACCCAGCTCCTTTTCCACCCATATACTGCTCCTGTGCCCAGATGGATAACACCAAATTATGAAATACAAAGAACCTGCGATGAAAATAAACTTCCTTGGCTTTCTGCCATCCGTAAATAAATAAATAAATAAATAACAACAAAAACAAAAAGAAAACATTCACTATAACTTTGAGGAAAGGCTTCCTAAAGGCCAGAGAAACTTCATTCTACACACAAATTAGAATCTGTCTATCAAAGTCTTTTTTTTTTTCCCAAAGGCAAGAGAGCAGAAACAAAAAAGCAGCTAACATACTGCTACTCACCCTTCTTGATCCCCTGGCAGACATCACTCATCGATCTCAGAACTCTTTCTTAATAAACCAAGGGAAATCTCAATCAACTAAACCATAAAACTCTTCTTAAAATGGTCCTCCAGGCAAACGTTTGCCAGCAGATCAAAGCAGAAACTTTTAGAGTGCACAGACCCCCCCATCTACTGGTAATTCCCATGAGCAGGTGGTAGGACCCTAGATGGACCAGGAAGGCAGGAGAGTATTGAGCATACAGGTCCTGACACTGTACCGCTGTTGCAGCCCAGAAAGCCAGCCCCTTTTATGAGGAATGGTGGTTCTTGGTGGTCATCGCCCTTGTGGGCCTCATCTTCATCCTGCTTCTGGTCTTTGTACTCATCATCCGAGGTCAGAGCAAGAAGTACTCCAAGAAGACAGATGCAGGTGAGTGACCTTGAGTGACCCTGCATCTCCCCCACCTCCCCCCCTACCTCCCACCCCACCATGGCAGGCTTGACTCCTGGGGGTCTCCTTTATGTTGGGGGCTGGGAAAGTCCATTTCATAGCAATGCACTATCTCAGGCGTGACAGCCAGGAATTCCTCCACACGACCCCGGGCTCTAATCTGGGTCTTAATACTAACAAGCAAGAAAAAGGAGCATCCCAGCTAAGTGGGAGAAAGGACCAGGGAAGGAATGGCTGGTTGTGTGGTCTGACGGGTACCAATTCTCCCCCTACACCCCACATCACTTTGCCCTCAGGAGGTAATACCAAGTCGGGAGCTCTCGGCCACGGGGAGATGCTGAGCTTGGATGAAAGCAGTTTCCCTGCTCTGGAGCTCAACAACCGGCGGCTGTCCGTAAAGAACTCCTTCTGCAGGAAGAACGGCTTATACACCAGGTACTTACCCCTGCATGTGTGACGGACGACTTGAGGGCCACACAGCTACGTCCAGCAGGGATGGCTGGGAAGGAGCATGGAACATGCCATGCCCGCCTGGCCTTTCCCTTCCCTGGGAAATAGTATCCACGCTTCAGAGCTGGCAGTGGTCAGCAGGAGGTCATGTGGGACCCCAGAGAGATACTTAAGGGCTCCTATTAGTCCCACCAGACCCAGTCACAGCTTAGAGAATGTTAGAAACTCCATGAGGAGGTGGATACTAAGAGTCTCTGCCAATAGCTGCAGAGTGCAGAAACACATAGTGTTGTGGAAACCAACCTACAGTAGTTTGCAGTCAATAGCACTAGTAACCAGCCTTACGGATGGACGTGCACCCCATCCCAGACCCAGATGAGGCACCTCGGTGCGAGGTGCCAGGGACTAGCCCATTGTGCATGCCTTTCTTAGCAAGGGGAGAGTAAAAACCTTTCCTGGGCTTGGCTTACTTTTGTTGGAGTCAAGTCAAGATCCTGCCACCATCTTTCAGCCTCTGGAAGCAGTTAGTGTGGAAAGACCTCTGGCTCAGCTGTCAGAGAGCTTGCCTATCACGCTTGAGGCCCTGGGTTTCCCTAACACTGTGAAAAACAGGATGTGGTGGCACACACCTGTAATCCTGGCAGGTTCTTGGGAGGCAGAACCGTGAGGATCAGTACTGAACAGTCAGCCCTGAATTCCATAGGGTTTGAGGCCAGCCTGTACCAAATGGGGTCCTTTCCCAAAAGCCCAAAGCAATGAAGAAAGGTAGAGGCCATTTTGGTGGGACCCAACTCCCATTCCTGACTTCTTTCTGACTCCCGTCTCTCCTGGATAGTCTGTCCTGAAGCCACCAGGCTGTCCATTCTTGAGGGCCAGGGATGATTCTGGGGTCTACCTGGTCCTCCTCTGATGGGATTGGGCAGCTTAATATTCCCAAAAACTTGAGGGAGGTTGAGGCTACAGCCAAAGGGACTCTGGTCTCCAGCCTCAGAGTATTGACATTCACGGTTCGGTGGAGGCAGCAGGCTGGGGGTGGGGGAGCAACCTCTTTGAGCGAATTCACAAAGCCTCTGTCTGTCTCTTCTCGCAAGGGTAAGCCATGTGTACTTCTCCAAAGGGGTGGAGGGGAAGGCAGAGGGCGGAGCACCCAGGCTCTCATCCCTCGCCAATCCAGGCTTTTGAAGTTGTGGTTAAACTCACCCAAGCTTGGCATGGCTGCCACAGCCCCGCTGAGCAGGCTCCTGGGCCTGCCACAGGGAACAAGGGGCCATTTCACCCGGTCCCACCTCCCCTTGTCCCCTCCCCCTCCTACTCATAGGACACACACAGAGAGGCCTGCATGTTCTATGCCCCCATGGGAATGAGAAAAATCTTGTTTTCACCAAGCCAGATTCAGGCTAAACTGGTCTCAGTAATGTCTGTGCATACATGTATGTGCCCAGGCACATAGACACACATTCCATTTGCCCTATATGTTCAAGGACTTCAGTGTGGTATTCTGTTTTCTCTCCTC
Organism: Mus minutoides; assembly: GCA_902729485.2. NCBI lineage: Eukaryota > Metazoa > Chordata > Mammalia > Rodentia > Muridae > Mus > Mus minutoides. The sequence continues at coordinate 24,513 of CACVCL010021385.1, forward strand.
CTCCTCCTCCTCCTCTTCCTCCTCCTCCTCCTCTAAGTTGCCTCCCTCCCCCCACACACCTTCTCTAAGGCCCAGACTGACAGTGTGGTCACAAGGAGGAACCCAGGGTGGAGGGGCCAGTGGCCTGCATTCCTCCAGACCTCTCTGAGGTTCCCTCTCAGCCTCACTCCCTTCTCTCCCTAGGTCCCCTCCCAGGCCCAGTCCGGGCAGCCTACATTACTCTGATGAAGATGTCACCAAATACAACGACCTCATTCCAGCTGAGAGCAGCAGCCTGACTGAGAAGCCCTCGGAGATCTCTGACTCCCAGGTGAGGGGCATAAGGGGCACGAGGACCCAAGCCTAGACAAGTGGTGACTGCTACCAAATGTGGGTGAAGGGATGAGCATCATCCTAACACACAACCAGCCTCCTCCTCTTCCTTCTCCTCCTCCCTCCTCCTCTTCCTCCTCCTCCTCCTCCCTCCTCCCTCCTCCCTTCTTTCCTTCCTTGACTATGGAGACCAAAGGGGAGGGAGAAGCTATCCAGAAGTCATTCATGAGTCAGTCAACACCACCTCCAAGCCCGGCTCAGAGTTTGCCCCAGAGAGAATGGGGTCTGGGTCACAGGGATGACATGAGAGCCTGGACCCCTACAGTTACCAGAGCCCCACCATTGCCTGGGTTCTTGGTAACCGGACTTATAGAGGAAACTTGGAGCTGAGGTGAAGAGTAACTAAAAGAGGGGTTAGGGACGCAGCTCAGTGGATGAGCATGTGGGAACCCCGGGGTTCAGTCTCAGCAGCTCAGTGGATGAGCATGTGGGAATCCCGGGGTTCAGTCTCAGCAGCTCAGTGGGTGAGTACTTACCTAGCATTTGGTAGACCCGGGGTTCAATCTGCAGCAGCATTTACACCAGCCACACCCATAGTCCCAGCACTGGGGAGATGGAGCAGGAAGCAAGGCCATCCCGGAGTTCCCTCAAGTGCAACAGCTTGGCATTCTAGCTCCTGTTTCAGGGCCAGATGCTACTACACTGCCTGCCCATAGAGTCGGGCCTGGACTTTGTTTCTACCCTATCCCCAAAGCCTTGCTCCTACGAGACTTTCTAGAAAAGTCTTCTGCTCTGTCCAATAAGCCATCTAAGGGAACCAGACATTCATCACTCCTCTGAGTCACGTTTTACCAATAACTTGTGGAGTTTCTTTCTTTCTTCTTTTTTTTTTGTTTGTTTGTTTTGGTTTGGTTTGAGTTTTTTTTTTTTGGGGGGGGGGAGTTCGAGACTGGGTTTCTCTGTATAGCAGCTCTGGCTGTCCTGGAACTCACTTTGTAGACCAGGCTGGCCTCGAACTCAGAAATCCGCCTGCCTCTGCCTCCTGAGTGCTGGGATTAAAGGCGTGCGCCACCACGCCCGGCTGGAGTTTCTTTAAAAAAAAAAAAAAAAGAAGAAAATAATCAAGTCTACCTTTAAAGACTAAAGGCAATACATGCTCTAGGCACTAAAGTTATTCCCATCCCGCTCACCACTCCTCCCCACTTCATACCCTTCCAACCCCCATACGGCTTTGTACACACATTCAGATGATAGTCCTATCTCTCCAGAGGGCTGTTGTGGGGCGTGTGTTCATGTGTGATGTGATGCCTACATGAGTTCACTGAGACCTACATGGAGTTCACTCTGTCTCTTAGGGACTCTGATTGGGAAGGTCTTCAGTAGCCCTTCACACACACAAGGCGGGTAGCGTGGTACACTGAACAGGATGAAGTTGAGTCTTGTGGTACCTGGTTTGTCAGAGGCTCCAAAAAAGGCACAAACTGGGAACCGGGTCTTTCAGCTGTTAACAGTGTTATTGGAAACCAAACATTTGGCTTTACGCCCACCACAGAGAACCCAGATTCCAGGTTCACTAGGACCCTAGCATCTCAGAGATTGGAGTGTGGGATGAGCAGGCCCCTACTCCCAGTGTGAAACTTGCACTCTATATTGTCATTAAAATGTTTGCCTAGGCGGATTTCTGAGTTCGAGGCCAGTCTGGTCTACAGAGTGAGTTCCAGGACAGCCAGGGCACACAGAGAAACCCTGTCTCAAAAAAACAAACAAACAAACAAACAAAAAAAAAGTTTGCCTAGCTGTTGGTAAATAGCCACATCCCAGAGCTCTTGTGTCACCAAAGGGACCCCAGGCAGACAGTTTTATTACTCTGTAATTACCAGGAACACAGGACCCTAATTCTAGATGGCTTTCTTCTGCACTTCTACGCTTGACAACCATGGGAACTGTGTTTCTACATCATCCTCTGGCTTAGGACAGCTCCAACAGAATCATAGAGAGAAGCTGTCTCTAACTTCACTCAAATCTTCCTCTCTCCCTCCCTCCCTCTTTCTGGTCCTGGGAATGGGACACAAAGTCCCCCACTTGTTAGATGAAAACTTTACCCCTGGACTATATCATTGGCCTCTGGCCTATTTCCTGAGCCTGTTCTCAGAACACGGAGGTGATGGAGACAGGACTCTGACACGCCCCCAGGAGCTCCTTGGGGTCTGCAGGATTACATGTGGAAGCAGAACAGCTGACCTGGTCCCTCAGACATCCCTGCCAGAGCTCTCTGGATTATCAGTCAGGGTCTGGAGTATGACGTATACACCCTGATGGCTGTCCTAGGCAGATGACAAATGCAGGTCCCTGGGGACTGGCAACCCTTCCCCCTCGACATCTTCTCCCCCAGGTCCCCTGTGCATGAGTGCGCAGCCTGGTTTATATTCCAAGTCAGGCCACCCAAATCTCATTCTCCAAACTTATACAAGTCTGTCCAGCCTCTATCCTGTGAGATAGTTATGAACAAAATGTCAATTTGACTTAAAAGTAAACATATATGATAAGATGCAGTGTGAGAAAGGCTCCCAGAAGGCTGTGCACGAAGGGCTAGAAGCAGAGGCTGGCTCCTCCCAAGGACCCAGGGCCATGCCTCAAGAGGTGCTAGAGACAGTCCCCGCCCCCACCCCTAACACAGGAAAGGCACACCCAAAGAAATTTGTCTGTGGCTTATTTGGTGAGATGTCTAAAAATGTAGCCTGGCCACATCCCAGCTCATTTTCAAAATAACAGCACAAGTTTAGTAGGGAAAAATATGTATATTTAGCACTCAACTGCATCTCAATGGGAAAGAAACACTAAGGCCACAGCTGATGTCTTCAGATCTTAATATCCAGTTCCTAACGGGGTTGTGCTTGGCCAGCTTCAAGCTCTTTTTTTTTTTTTTTAAATCAAATCTATGTGAAAACATTTAAAGAAAATGCGTGGGACCAGTCACATTTATTTATTAAGGATATGGAGCATTTACCAGGAGTCAGAATGGGCCCTAAGAATTGTGGGTACATGACACTAAATCCCTGGAAGGTACTGATGACATTATGATTACTTCTAGGATAAAACAATAAGAAACAGTGGTGGTGGTATGGGGGGGGCAGTCATACACACCTCAAAAAGTCCAGACCCTCCCCAACTCCCTGTTATACCTTTCCTATCTTTTATGTGGGTCAGGCACATTGAAGAAATGACTGTTGACTTCCTGTCTCTATGGAACTCATTCTTTGATTCACTGGTTCCTTCATTGGACCACACCACTGAATGGTACCAGATAATAGGTTTTTTTCTACCAACAGAATAAGCCAATTCAAGCTGAATCAAAAGTATAGAAGTGGGTTTATTGGAGACAGATCTTGGGCGAGTTCACTGGTCTCAAAGAACGAGGCCAGGGAAGTCGACACACTGAGAGGGAGACAGAGAAATTGGGGCAGGCAGAGATCGAAAGAGATCACGCAGGCAGAGTCTGCAGTGGGTGATGGGACCCTTTATCTACAGCGAACACCTAGCACACCTGGCAGCGGTGGCGGTAGATGAGAATTATAATATAATCAGTCCCTGGGTCCCTGAGAGCAGGCCAGTAGCACTGCCTGTATATTAACAGGGTTAGAGTTAGGGGTAGGGTTATGGGTCCCAGGTTTGAATAACACCAGACACATCAATGTTAGCTGCAGCAGTAAGCAAAAGATGCTTTGTGACATCCTATTGTGGTCTGTAGGAGAGGGCTACCTGTGCATAAATAACCACACATCTCCATTCTCAAATATCATGGAACCATAATGACTAACTGTAGAAAGAAAGGGATATCCAAACTTTGTTCTATTTCCTGCTGTTAGAGGAAATTGAGGCACCAAAGAGACCTGGGGGAAAGGTCTACCCAAAGGCATGTGACAGAGGGATGGGGTGGAGGGTGTTCCTAGAAGATGCGGATACTCATTTGGTATGTGCCGGTCTGAGTCAGGTACACCGTCCCCTTCCCGTAAGGCCTCTGTTTGTTGAAAGTTTCTCATCTTTTTGTCCGTTTTCTTTCTTGTCCATCAGGTTGGGCCATCTCTGGGCTCAGCTAAGGCCCTGTCAGTCTCTCACTCTCCTTAGCCCAAAGAAAAAGATACCACAGGACAGGGAAGTTGGTCAATACATTATCCATGCCAAACCTTATACTTTATGCATCTCATTTAGAGCCTAACAGCCCAGCCTTGGTAACGAGTTGATGTCCCATAAGGCACTGGGGGATTCAGATACTCAGAGATGGCCAACATTAAGCTCTTGGTTACAGAGCTCAGAAGAGCAGGTGACTAGGACTCGGTCTGTCCTGATGACTCTGAGGACAACATCCATCCAAACCTCCTTCGGGAACCTCCCTCAAGGCCCTTGACCACAGACATCCTAGACAGACAGCTGGGTTGCATAGGCGTTGACATCTCTCAAGCTGTTTTCACACAGGGAGCCCAAAATTCTGAAAATGAGCCCTCACACGATAATCAGTGGAGTCCTCTGAAGATTCTCGGGACCCCTTAGCATGTCAGCAACCGCTCCAACTCCAATCCCCAACACCCTGCAGAAGGTAGCCACTCTGCCCAAAAGTTAGCTTATCCAAGGGACAGGGACAGAGCACTGTGTCCAGAGTGTGGTCAGACAGGACAGATTCCCTGGAACCCCAGATGAGGAGGGGGGGTGTGTGTCATAATTTCTGAAGTCCTCAAAATAAGAACAGAGACACAGTGTGTGGGGGGGGGGGGCGTGGTGGCGCACGCCTTTAACCCCAGCACTCGGGAGGCAGAGGCAGGCAGATTTCTGAGTTCGAGGCCAGCCTGGTCTACAGAGTGAGTTTCAGGACAGCCAGGGCTATACAGAGAAACCCTGTCTCGAAAAAAAAAAAAGAAAGAAAAGAAAAGAAAAAAAGAGACACAAAATAAGAACAGGGACACACACGCACACTCACACAAACACAAACACGGGTACAATATACATAAACACACACACACTACCTGCCTGGTCCTATACCTCTAACCTGTCCCTTCCACCCTGAGCGTCATCTGGAACCTTTTCCAGCTGAGTCTGGTACAAGAGGTGAGCAACAAGCAAAGGGCTTTTTCTCCTCTTTGAGATTTCAGCTTTTTCTCTACACTTGGCTCTCCTTCTGGGTCCCTCCCCCACTCCTGTCCCCCAGCCTGGAGTCTGCCCTCCCTCTCGCTCCTGCGACCTAGTAATTGCTGATTGAGTGGCGTTGAGGAGCTGTTAAGAGGCCAGGGAACTGAAGCAGTCGCTTGACGGCCAGGCAGGATGGTCCCTGAAAGCCCCCTTTGTGCTTGCCTGCTCCCGGGACGCGCATTCAGTTACTGAGAGGGTTGAAAGCTACAATCGGAGCCCCTGGCTCACTCTTTCTTCTCACCCCACCCCCACTCTGAAAAGAAACAGATGTTCAGTGAGGTGGAGGCGGGAACTGCCCTGTTAGTCTGAGGCAAAGACACCCCCCCCACACACACACACACGTCCTCCTTGACCCCGGGGAGCTGGAGGAGGGACTAGCTAACAGCTCAGACCCCACCTCATCAGCACCCCCAACCCCCACTTCCAGCCTTCCCATCTGTCAGGGCTGTCCTCCCAGAGGGCCAGGCATCCAGCAGGCGCTTATGAGATAGCAGCTGCTGGTCTGAGGTAGTATAGATAAACGGGCTTTGAGATTTGGGCCTGAAGAGCCAGAGTGGACCCAGCTCAAACCCCCCCCGACCCCCCCCGACCCCCCCACCCAAACCAGACCCCACCCACTGTTGCCTAGCAAGGGAGGCTGCCCCGCCCATTACAGTGACATCACTGAGGCATGCTCCAATCCCTGGCCCCTTGTGATCTCTCCCACGGAAACTCTGTCCGTGCCCCAGCCTTTCTCCCCAAATAATACCATTTATTCTACTCCTGCCTGCTTTGGTTCCTTTTTGCCTAATAGGTAACAGGCTGCCATTTTGCAGGCTGGTCCACCAAGGCCGAAAGCCTGCCAGTGTCCGTTACAAACGTGCTTTACTAGCAAGGGCCATGCCACCACCTCTGACCCCAGAGGCTCATGCATTGTAGAAGTGGCACACCAAGATCTGGGACTCCTCCCAAATGTGGGAGCCTAGGGCTAGCGAAAATTCTAGATGCCTTGGAGATGCTGGCAAGCTCTTCAAGATAGGAAGCTAGTAGAATACTCTAACCTGGTTCTCTACACCCCCAGACCCTTCCAGAAGAGAGACACCCCACCCCATCCCACCCCACCCCCGTAGCCATAACTGCCACAACCACCACTATCACCCCCCAGCCTCTGGCTTCAGGTTATTAGCCTGGCCTCAACATATGGATCCTTCTTGTTATATATCTTTTGTTCTGGGAAGACAGATGGGCGGACACACACACACACACACACACACACACACACAGGCTTACATGGTGCTGCCCTGAACCCAAAGCTAATTGACTGGCAGGGCTGTCCATTGTGTGCACTACCCTCCTGGGGAAGATGGGTACTTGGAGGCTGCAAGGGGGAGAAGCAGAGACTGAAGACAGGTGGAGAGCAAGGGTGGGATCAAAGGAGGGGAGGGAAGTTAGTCAATGACTGGGGAGTTTTGTCTCCCTGGGAGTCAGGGAGGTACTCTCACTCTAGTCCAGGAACCCCGGAGTAAGTGCTAGTTAAGTGTGCCAGGATGGCCATCAGAAAATCAGGCAGATCTGAGCTAAACCCCCACCAGACCTGCATCCCAGCAAACCCTCTGTCTCTGCATTCAGCATTGGCATACACTTATGCCCATGCGGCATAAGTACTAACCTAGCATCAGCACTCAGTCAGTACCTAGTACCAGTACCTGCACACCAGTAGTACTCACTGGGCATCAGTGCTCTCTTTCTCTTTTTCTCTTTTTTGTTTTTTTTTGTTTGTTTTTTTAAAGATTTATTATTATTATTATTATTATTATTATTATTATTATTATTATTATATGTAAATACACTGTAGCTGTTTTCAGACATACCAGGAGGCATCAGACCCCATTACAGATGGTCGTGAGCCACGGTAATTGAACTCAGGACCTTCAGAAGAGCAGTCAGTGCTCTTAACTGCTGAGCCATCTCTCCAGCCCCAGTGCTCTCTTTCACATAGAATCAGTACTCACAGAATAAGTACTTACATGGTACTGGTACCCATGCAATGTTAGTGCTCATACAGGCCCCTTAGTATTCACAGAATCAGTGCTGAGTCACATAATATGAGCACTCATTCACCGACAGTACCCATGAAGCATTAGTATTTACATAGCAACAGTACTTATGACACAGCAGGGAGTACTCCCACAACATCAGTACTTACTTGGCACCAGTACCCATGATGCAGCAGGAGTACTCCCACAACATCAATACTCACTTAGCAACAGTACCCATGATGCAGCAGTAGTACTCAACATCAGTACTCACAGCACTAGTACCCATGGTGCAGCAGGAATACTCCTACAACATCAGTACTCACATAGCAACAGTACCCATGATGCAGCAGTAGTACTCCCACATCAGTATTCACTTAGCACCAGTACCCATGCAGCATCAGTATTTCCAAAGCATGAGTACCCTGGCAACACGCACACTGAGACAGCCTTAGCATCCACATAGTGAATTCACAACCATAGCACAGAGGTGTGAAACTCAGAACTAATTACAGAAATGCCAAGTCAGCAGCTCCTGCCTCCCCAGGAGTGCCTGCCTGAGAAGCCAGCATAGCTGTGCCTCTCCTCAGGATCTAGAAGCCACAGAGGGCTTTGTCCCTAGAACATGTTGTACATCACATCTCCTGTGACCGGGGAACAAAGTCACCTCCAGTTATTCCCCATGTCGAATGGGACACAGTGGATCACCCCAAAACGCACTGGTGTTGGCCTAGCTGGATTTTGTTGCCAGCACTCTCCTTGACAAACATGTCTTCCTTAGGTTCATATAAGTGGTGAACTGGCCATATAGGGACACTGGTGGGCAGGGACGAGGAAGGCAAGGCATTGGCTAGGTAGCAGCCAGGCAGCCTTGCTGGCAGCCTCTGGGCTGCGTGTCATTAAGTGTGCCTTTCTCCATCCAAGCTGGTCTGTTCCCCAAAGTCTCTTCTGTTGTTGTCTTACTCCTTCTCAAAACATGGCTGGAAGCTTGGAGTGGGGGAGGGGGAGTGCTAATTTTAGTTCCACAATTCAGGGTTTACAATTCAGATCAACTTGTCTCCTGCAGAAAAAGCATGTGCCTAGAACCACAGAATGTCATAACAGAGTTGAGAATAACTGAATATTTCACATTCATGGGGGCAGGACGGCCTCCAAAGTCATCATAGGAGAATTTGGATCTTTTGTTAGCATTAAAAGAAAAAAAAAAGTTTCATGTGTGTATGTGATTCTGTGATTCATGTACATATGCACATAGGAACCCAGAAAAGCCTAAAGAGGGTACCAGAGTCCTTGGAGCTGGAATTACAGACTGTGGTGAATTGCACGGCCGTGGGTGCTGAGATTCGAACTCGGGTTCTTGGGAAGAGTGGGAGATGTTTTCCACTGCTGAGCCATTTCTCCATCCCCTGGTGACAGTTTTTTGTTTGGTTGGTTGGTTGGTTTGTTTGTTTTTTCGAGACATTGTTTCTCTGTGTATCCCTGGCTGTCCTCAAACTCACTCTGCAGACCAGTCTGGCCTTGAACTCAGAAATCCGCCTGCCTCTGCCTCCCGAGTGCTGGGATTAAAGGCATGCGCCACCACACCAGGCCTATGACACTATTTTTATGATGGTTTCCTAGATGGCTTACTTTTATCCTGAATCATATATGATTTTTCACCTCCCAAGACTTCCCAAGTCTTTTTTTTTTTTTAAGATTTATTTTATTTATATGTAAGTACACTGTAGCTGTCTTCAGACACTCCAGAAGAGGGTGCCAGATCCCATTACCGATGGTTGTGAGCCACCATGTGGATGCTGGGATTTGAACTTATCACCTTCGGAAGAGCAGTCGGGTGCTCTTACCCACTGAGCCATCTCACCAGCCCCCCCAAGTCTTTTATCTAGCTCAAACTTTATCCCTTGTCACAGAGTACAGACCCAGGTTAGAATGCGTTTAGGGGGCTACAGAGATGGCTCAGTGGTTAAGAGCCTTGTTCTTGCTAAGGCCCTGGTTTGATTTCCAAGACCCGCAGGGTAGCTCACAACTGTCCATAACTCCAATTTCTGGGGTCCACTGCCCTCTTTTGACCTCTAGAGACCAGGCACACACACAGTGCACAGCCAAACATACAAGCAAAACATCCAGACACATTAAATAAATCTAAAAAAAACCAAAAAAACAAAAAAACCTTTTTTCTTAGATAGCATCTTGTCATGGATGGTCAGGGATCAGAAATGCAAACTGTCCTCAAATCAAGGACACCAGACACAGATAGGCATGGCATCTGTCATTTCGAGAACTCAGGAGGCTAAAGCATGAGGATTGCCATATACAGAGAGCAGCCTGGGCTATATAATATGTTACAGGCCATCGTGGGCTGAAGAACGAGCTCTTGTCTCAAAAGCCAACAAACAAACAAACAAAAAAAGATGCTAGACAGAAAGTATATAACGTGTACCCTTTTGGGTGGAGAATTGGAACAGGCTGTTCCTGAAGACAGAAAATCGATGTGTTGGTGTATGGGGTGGGGTGGGGTGGGGGGCTTAATAGGTTCAGGGTTATACTTTGAATTGACCAAAGTATTTGGAGCCGGATAGACCTGATGGCTCCCAGTGTCACACACAGACTGAACAGTGCTGGCTTGCACACTTTAAAATGGTTGGCTTTAACGCTGAGTGAATTTTATATCAACTGGGAAGAGTAAAGGTTAGGATTTGAGTGTGTAGGCCCAGCTCAGTCGTATGGGTCTGAAATCCTACCTGTCACGAGGCTAAGCAGGAAGAATTGCAAGATCAAGGGCAGCATAGGATCCTGGAACTCACTCTAGACCAGGCTGGCCTTGAACTCACTCAGAAATCCGCCTGCCTCTGCCTCCCAAGTGCTGGGCCCGGCTTTTTTGGGTGGCGAGGGTTGGGGGAAGAAGCCCCATTTATAGTGAGTCGGGTACGCTTGGCCGTTGCCAGGTAACTATGGGGCGAAGCTTAGACAAAATGCTAACATACAATGTGGTTGTGAGGGGTTGAGACCAAGTCCTGAAAGAGGCAGAGCAGAGAATGGAGCCAGAATGTCCTTTGCCTTTGAACCCTGACGCCACTAACACCCCGATTCTTTCCTCCTAGGGGAGTGACAGCGAGTATGAAGTGGACACGAACACCCAGAAAGCCCACTCCTTTGTCAACCATTACATCAGTGACCCTACATATTACAACTCTTGGCGGCGCCAACAGAAAGGCATCTCTCGGGCCCAGGCCTACAGCTACACAGAGAGCGATTCCGGCGAACCTGACCATGTCACTGTCCCCAACAGCAACAGCACCCAGCAAGGCAGCCTCTTCCGGCCCAAGGCCAGCCGGACTCCAACGCCCCAAAACCCTCCGAATCCCCCCAGTCAGCAGAGCACTCTCTACCGTCCACCCAGCAGCCTCGCCCCTGGCTCCCGGGCACCCATAGCTGGGTTCTCATCCTTCGTTTGACATCAAAAGAGGAAAAAGAATGGGAGGGGAAAAAAAGACACCAAAATCCTCCTTTGCCACTTCCCAAAACGCCTGCCAGAAAACACACAAGAAAACCCCACCAAGACATCGACTCAACTTTTCACCTCCCAAGTTTATTTTTCCAGAGATTCCAGGGCCAGCAAAGCCGGGTTGGAGGACGGGCGGAGGGAGAAGAAACCCACAGGCGGACTTGGATCACATGACCTGCAATGGCTTCACATCCTTGGGGTCTGTTTTGCGGAGTGGGGGGCTGGAGACCAGATAGTCTCACTTCTGCCGAGGACAGGGGCTTGGGACCCTAGAGAGAAGGAGCCATAAGGCAGGTAGGGCTGAGGGATCTGGAAGCTTCTAGAGATGCAGATGTCTTCACCCCTCACACTTGTGCTAGATCTCTGGGCTTGCTATCCTTGCCCCTCTGCAAAAAGGATGGGTGTGCTCAGAGGCAAAGCCTGCCTGCTGTCTCTGGCTCTTCATGGCCTTGTCTCACACACACACACACACACACACCCCACCCCACCCCACCCCTGTCTTGGTAACCCCCAAGGGCTCATGGCCCTCGTACAATTTCTTCACCAAGCATTTGGCTTATTTTGGAAGAAAAAGAAAAATCAAATGGTAAGAATCAATCCACTTAGCAACTTCCTTGTTCCTACAAAACAATTTTTTTTTTTATTATTGTAAATTCAAGGAAGAGGGCCTAAGGGTTAGGAGAGAAAGAATCCCTCCACAGCCACATAACGGGCTTCCTGTTGCTTGGATTTACTTCCCTGAATACTGATAAGGAGAGGTAACATCTGGGGAGTGTACACCTTCCTGCTAGCCCACGCAGCTGCCCCATGAACTTGGAAGAAAAAGGATCCAGGGGCTCCTCTTAAGAGGATACTCTGGAACTCCTTTGCCCAACAACTTTCTCACTTTAAGACCTGTGTAGCCCCGCCCTCTGTCCCTACCACAACATACAGGGGCCCAGAGAGGTGGTCCAGTGGTCCTGCTTCTGCTCCACCACAGGGGATGACCACTTGGGGAGGCAGAGCAAGCTTATCCCACCCGCCATCGCCAGGCAGGTGCTGGGACGCAGGGGAGGCCTGGGACAGCACTCAGGGTGGGACAGCACAGTCTGAGGTGTGGGACAGCCCGTCTCTGGGGCTTCTAGCCTTAGTTCAACCGAGGACCATGCTACCTTTCACGGTCCACTTCCCCACAAAAGGTCACTTCAACTCCCCCTAACATCTCCCAGGCAGGGCCCAGTGAAGGCAGAGCTGGGAAGGACCAAAGAAGGGCCAGCCAGGAAGCTTTGTCCAAACTGCACACAGCAATTGAAATGTGTGGTCAGCCTAGCCAGGAGAGGCGGGTCACATAGGATTAAGGGATAAGAATAGCTGATGGGAGGGAAAGCTGTTCCTCCCAGGAAAGTTCTGTTAAAAAAAAAAAAAAAAAAAAACACCCACGGGGGCCTGAGTGTCTCATCGGCCTTCTAACGCAAGGATTTGAGGAGGAGGTTTCTGATGTCCTGGGTTGACTTAGGCCCTTCGGGACATTAACCAGCCTTAAGGCTCTCCCTACTGCTGGAACTGCTTGGCTGCCTCCTTCAGAGGCTTCACTGGGGCATGTCCAATTCAATAAAGTGTCAGACTTGCTGGGAGTCGGCAGAGCAGTTACTGCTGGCCATGTTGAGAGGCCTGAGTGGAGAGCCTGTAGCCATTCTCAGCAGTCTCTAGTCCCTGCTAATTCTCCCGGGCAGAGAAGCCCGGGTCAAAGCCTGAGTTAAGAACACACTTGAGTACTATGTGGTCTCCCCTCCCTATACACCTGACCCCTGGGATTCGTGAGAGAGGAGATGTGGGAAGCCAGGTCAGCAGGCAGGTGACCCAACTGCTGTGTGTGAACAGTGGCTTTTCACAGTGACTTCTCTTAGGCAGATGCGAAGGCTCTTAAGCCAGGAAGCACAGCCTTGTCCCCAAAGGGCGGAGACCTTGCCCCTCCAGGGACTCAGGTTTCCCAGGGCTACCTTGAACTTTGTCATTGTCAGTCAGCTGGACGCCACCCCACCCCCCCACCCCCCCACCCCCCGCAGCATCTGACATCTCCAGAGCCTCACATCCTCAGAGGCAGAGGCTGCATGAGCTCACACTGCCACACTCACTGTCTGTCCGTCCCTCGTTCCCTCCTTCGTGTCTTTTTTAAAACAACTTCCATTTTTTTTCCTGTCTTCGGAGGCTTTAACCATTTAAGGATGTTCCGAGTTTACATTAGGGAATTATCAGCCCAGCCTTGCCCAGCCCAGCCCAGTCCAGTGAGGGAGCTTTAAAGAGGAAGTGGGAATGTTTTGTTTTTTTAAAAAAAAAAATCATAGCCGGGCGTGGTGGCGCATGCCTTTAATCCCAGCACTCTGGAGGCAGAGGCAGGCGGATTTCTGAGTTCCAAGGCCAGCCTGGTCTACAGAGTGAGCTCCAGGACAGCCAGGGCTATACAGAGAAACCCTGTCTCGAAAAACCAAAAAAAAAAAAAAAAAATTGTGTGTGTGTGTGTGTGTGTGTGTGTTTGTGTGTGTGTGGTGTTGCTGCACAGGAGGCCAATTTTCCTTTGCCTTTAACTAATCACCTTGTGCACTGAGATCTCCCTCTGTCCTCCATGTTCATTGGAACCCTTGCTGGCATCCTTGTGCACAGGCAAACTTGGGCTTACGTATAAGCATATAAAGATATGCCCAGAGCATACATCTATGTGTGCTAACATAGGGGCTCTTGGCATGTCCTCTGATGGGCCCCTTGGCTGTCTCTCGTCCCCATGAGGCGGACAGCCTGGGTCACTTGCACTTGGGGTATCGGGGGGACCTATTACCCAAGCAGCTGAGCACATTACAAGCTACAACTTGGAGATGAGCCTAGGGTGAGAGCCTCTGTTTAGGCACTGCCTGCTTGGAGTTTGGGGGGACAGAATTATTACCTACACAGCCCCAGCCATGGCTGGACACCCAGTAGGTTTCCAGCTGCAGAACTCTAGGTTGTTTAATAAGATCTTTTGGCCTATGTTTACATTTCTGCTGGGCACTGGAGGATCCCAAGAACTCCACCCAGACATCCTACCTAGAACACCGACCTTGGGTAGGGGAAGCTTTTATTTTCCTGAGCCCATGAGGCCAGGGCTGTTGTCTTGTGACTATGGGGAACAAGTTCACAGAAGGACACGCCTAGCCCTCTTGCTGTTGCCTCTCTTTGCCCTGAGGAAATCTGCCCTGTATTCAGGAGCCCACACTTAGCACGCTGGGACGGCTCTCTCCTCTCCTGGCAGCGCCTGCCTCCTGCATTCTTGCAGGCTCTGCACCCAGATTGCCAAGACTAACCAAATAGCTGCTCTGGGTTCCAGAAGCATCTTCCTCCGGAGAGCGGCGGGGAGTTTACAAACCCGTGCTACTGCCTCTCCTTTTCCCCTCTCCACCACAAACCTGACACTGCCCGTGAATCAGAGGGAACAAGGACACAGCTGGGCTGCTTTGCCAGCCCTTGCTTCTCGAGGCCTTCTGTCATTGCTATCCATGCCCACCCTGGACAGCATTTCTAAAGGTGCCAGAACCTCACAGTAGACTGCCCCAGGCAGGGGTTTCCCTCGCCTTCTCCAGTGGCACACAGTGAAGGTGCCACAGTATGTGTGTGTGCAGCCAGCTGGACCATCAATGGGGGAAAGAGGGGACCCACAGACAGCCACCACCAGCTCCTGAGTGCCTCTGTGGTCCCATACAGGGACACCCACCCTAACCAACACCTCGAGCACAGGTGCCCCACTCCCTTGGGACAACCCCCTCCTTTCTGTTTCCATAAAAAAACAAATCCAAAGCATTTAAGTGTGTTCCTTCCTCCACCCATATAGACTCCCGAAACAAAACTCGGTACAAATCTTTATTTTTTTGATTTAAAAGCTATAATGAAAAATTATAGGGAGAGTATTCATTATGGCAGGTGTCTATCTGTAAGAAAAATAAATATATCTATATGTCATATAGCTTGTTAGCAAGTTTATTTTTTAAATGAAAGGTAAGAAAGAAATTGATTTGAAATATATACCGCGAGAAGTCCTATGTCCTGTCAAACTGTCAGTATTTTATAAATAAACTTTTTTTTTTTGAGTTCTGAAGTGGCAGTCATTCTTTTCCTTGGTGCAAATTCCTCAAACATATGTTTCTATCTCTAGCCCTGTGGGGACTGTGCAGAGCTAGTCCCGAGCAGGGCTCATCTGCCCTCTTAGTTCATCAGCAAGTGATTTACCTTTAGACCAAAAAGTCCTGCTTGAGGCTGAGCAGAGCTCCGAGGTAGAACTTCAGCCTGACATACAGAGGCTCTAAGTTCAATCCTTAGCACCAAAAGAAGAAAGAAAAAAGGAATGAGTTATTTTAAGTTTGGGGGATCAGAGCCCCTCAGATGTCTGATGCAACTGTTAATGGTCAATACTGATGGTAGCATGGGAGTGGGACAGGAGCCTCAGTGGTTAAGAGCACCCCAGTTCAGTTCCCAGCACCCACATCATAGGGCTGCCCACAACTGCTTGTAATTCCAGTTCTAGGGGATCCAACTCCCTTTTCTGGCCTCTGCAGTTGCCCATGTATGCACACGCGCGCGCGCGCACACACACACACACACACACACACACACACACACACACACGTGCACACACACAAATGCACACGAAAGGAAATTTAAAATAAACATGTATAATAATGATGACAGTAAGAGGTGACACATTGATACCACACTCTACAGGGTCAGACGGTCACTTGATATGCAGAACCTGACAAAGCCCCCTCCTGCCCCCCCCCCCCCCCCCCCCCCCCCCACCACCCAGGGGGGGGGGGAGAACAGCACCCTGTATGGAGGGTGCCCCTTTTTTTTTTTTTTTTGGGTGTGTAGGGTTTTTTTTTTTTTTTTTTTTTTTTTTTTTTTTTTTTTTTTTGGTTTTTCGAGACAGGGTTTCTCTGTGTAGCCCTGGCTGTCCTGGAACTCACTCTGTAGACCAGGCTGGCCTTGAATTCAGAAATCTGCCTGCCTCTGCCTCCGGAGTGCTGGGATTAAAGGTGTGCGCCTCCACACCCGGCTGAAAACTGATTCTTTTTTTTTTTTTTTTTTTTTTTTTTTTTTTTTTTTTTTTTTTTTTTTTTTTTTTTTTTTTTTTTTTTTTTTTTTTTTTTTTTTTTTTTTTTTTTTTTTTTTTTTTTTTTTTTTTTTTGGTTTTTCAAGACAGGGTTTCTCTGTGTAGCCCTGGCTGTCCTGGAACTCACTCTGTAGACCAGGCTGGCCTCGAACTCAGAAATCCGCCTGCCTCTGCCTCCCGAGTGCTGGGATTAAAGACATGCGCCACCACGCCCCGCTCAGCTTTTCATTTCTTGAGTCTGTATTCTCAGATGGCCTTGAACTCAAAGCTGTCCTTGGGCTTCAACTTCTGCGTGATGAGATTACAGAGGTGTACTAAGATTTGTTTGTCTGTTTGTTTGTTTGTTTAACACAAGATCTTACTCTGTAGCCCAGGCTGGCCCAGAATTCAGTGTGTAGTCCAGCCTAGCCTGAAGCTCATAGCAATTCTCCTGCCTCATCATCCCATGTGCTAGGATTATAGGCATGAACTATCATTCCCACCTTGAGTTTCTATTTAACTGGGTATGGTAGTACATGCATTTAATCCCAGTGGTCTAGAGGCAGAAGCAAACATAACTCTATGAGTTCAAGGTCAGCCTGATCCACAAAGCAAGTTCCAGGCCAGCTAGGATTACATAGTGAGGTCATAACACCATCCCAACCCCTCAGAAAAGAAGAAACTAAAAACCATTGAAAATAAAAACAGAGCCAGGCGTGGTGGCGCATGCCTTTGATCCCAGCACTCAGGAGGCAGAGGCAGGTGGATTTCTGAGTTCAAGGCCAGCCTGGTCTACAAAGAGAGTCCCAGGACAGCCAGCTCTATACAGAGAAACCCTGTCTCGAAAAACCAAAAAAAAAAAAAAAAAGAAAGAAAGAAAGAAAGAAAGAAAGAAAGAAAGAAAGAAAATAAAAACAGTGTGTGTTTGTGTGTGCGCGCTTGCACGCGCGTGTAGATATGCACATGTCATGACACATGTGAATTGGTTAGGGAATGACTTCTCCCACAGTTTGGGTCCAGGGTATTGAACTCAGATCAGCTTTTTTTTTTTTTTTTTTTTGGTTTTTCGAGACAGGGTTTCTCTGTGTAGCCTTGGCTGTCCTGGAACTCACTCCGTAGACCAGGCTGGCCTCGAACTCAGAAATCCGCCTGCCTCTGCCTCCCGAGTGCTGGGATTAAAGGCGTGTGCCACCACGCCCGGCTATGATCAGCAGGCTTTAACCACTTTGGCCAACCTGAGTTTCTCTTAAAGTCTGGGTCTTTTTTCTTCTCTTCCTCCTCCCCCCTCCTCCTCCTTTTGCCCCCCTCTTTCTTCTCCTTCACGTTCCTCTATTAAGCCATGAGCTCCTGGGGAGCAGGTTCCAACCGTGCAGTTCTCACACAGCCAGCTCTCCGGGTGACGCAGGCTGGAGCAGGCTGGGCTTTCACTTTGGCTTCCTTTCCTCTTTGATCATCTCCTCGCCTGTTTCTGGGCTGACCTCAGCTCTTAGAGCGCTCGCTATGCCCAATTTGCATATTAATCTCTCAGCCAGACTCTCGCCCTTCCCTTGCTCACGTAGGGCAATGCCAACAGCAGGCTGAGCGACACTCTGGCCTCCTCGCTGGTTTCCTCACATTGACATTTATGGGGTTGTCCATTCTGAACAGTGCTCATTTTTCTGACACCTACAACATCACCCTTGCATGTTGTACTCAAAGGACTGAGTCCCCGTTTTCTTTTCTTTTCTTTTCTTTTCTTTTCTTTTCTTTTCTTTTCTTTTCTTTTCTTTTCTTTCTTTCCTTCCCCTTTAAAAAATTATTTATTTATTTTATGTATGTGAGTACACTGTCATTGTCTTCAGGCACACCAGAAGAGGGCATCAGATTCCATTTCAGACGGTTGTGAGTCACCATGTGGTTGCTGGAAATTGAACTCAGGACCTCTGGAAGAACAATCAGTGCTCCTAACCACTGAGCCATCTCTCCAGCCCATTCCTCCCCACCTCACCCTCATTTTCTAAAATGCCCAGAGAAAATGTAGTGGGTGCCTTTCTCCCCTCCCTCAGTGTCATTTTGGGGAATTACTGGAAGTTGATAGCTCTGGTGAAAAGGTTGAGTTCCTATTTCTCTTTATTTTTTCCCTTGTTCCGGTCAACTCCGCTCCACCCTTCTCGCTCCCGCCGGCTCCGCTCGCTCTGGCCAGCCCCACTTGCTCCCGGCCGCCCCCGTATGCCCCCGCTTGTTCCAGCCAGCCCTGCTCACTCCAGTCGAGCCCGCTCACACCGAGCTCCGCTAGCTCCGGCGTCCCCGCTTGCTCCAGCCGTCCCTGTTCGGCTCCACTCGCTCCGGACAGCCTCGCTCGCGCTGGTTGGTCTCTCCGGTCCAAGGATTCATTTCTTATTATTCTTCATAAGTATGCTGTAGCTGACTTCAGACACACCAGAGGAGGGCGTCAGATCTTGTTACGGGTGGTTGTAAGCCACCATGTGGTTGCTGATATTTGAATTCATCACCTTCAGAAGAGCAGTCGGGTGCTCTAACCAGCTGAGCCATCTCACCAGCCCGAGTTCCTATTTCTTTAACGAAAAGCAGTTTGCAGAAATGACTGGTTGCTGAGAGAGTGGATCTCTGGATCTCATGATCTTCCTTCCCCAGGATTCTCCAGGTGTCCAAGACTATGACCAAGTCAACAAGACTTTGTTTTTGTTTTGTTTTTTTGTTTGTTTGTTTTTGTTTTTAAAAGCTCCTCTTTACCAACAGGAACATAATTCGCAGGGAAATGACAGTTCTGTGTCCACTCTTATTTTACATCTTACACCATTTGTGAAATTATGTAAAAACCATCAGAAGGGAGCCGGGCGTGGTGGAGCACGCCTTTAATCCCAGCACTCAGGAGGCAGAGGCGGGCGGATTTCTGAGTGCGAGGCCAGCCTGGTCTACAAAGTGAGTTCCAGGACAGCCAGGGCTACACAGAGAAACCCTGTCTCTAAAAACAAAAAACAAAAAACAAAAAAACAACCCTAAAAAACCACACAAAAAAAACATCAGAAGGTTTGCTGTCATAAACAAGGTTGAAACAATTGATGCTTTGTAAACAGCCAGATTTGGGAAAGGGGAGTAGACAGGCCTGGTGGACAGCAGCCCCCCACCTTCAGCATCCAGAGCTCTAGAGAAGTCTGCATGTTTTGCAAGGGAATCTAAGGCATGCCTTAAATCCAAGCGTCTGGAAAGAAGAGGCCAGATAAGAGACATCTGTTTGAAATGTATTGCAAGCCCTGTGTGCTATACTTTACAGCCGATTCTCACATCGATAAGAGGGTCTGAGTGGTCATTTTGACTACACATAACTTTTATCTTGCATATAACTGGGACCCCTGTTCCCACATTAGAAGTAACTTACAGACCTACCACCTGAGGATATTTGCTTAAAGTATAATAACAGAGCCTCTTTCGGGTCTTGGCTCCCAGATGAACAAAAAGGGAAGAATCAAAGGTCTCACCAAAAAAAGGCACCACAGCCATGTGTAGCAAATTTACTGTAGGAACCGTGCCCAGCACAGGGCCATAAAGAACCGCATCACTCGGAACATAGTAGAGGCATTTGCCAACAGGGATATTAATGAAACCAGTGTTTCCCATGCTGGCCTGCTTCCTGTGGCTATAGCTCAGGCTGCATCACCATGGCGTGAGCTGTCTGCTTCAGAGCAGGGTGGTCAGGGGCTAGTGAAGCAAGCCCACCAGGACTTAGACACCACCAATGTGTCATGGTAAACATTATTAGACACCACCAATGTGTCATGGTAAACATTATTTGGGGATTTCTACCCCACCTCTGATCGTTTCGTTCTTAAAAAAAAAAAAAAAGACACAAAACATTTACATTTATAATAAGTCTTATAGGTACTAGTGCTGGGCAGACATCAACTCTCTATGCTGTTTTGTCTACTTCCCTGTTAATAACACCGAAATATAACTTGCCTTGTTCCACCTGGCCACTCCCACTCTGGGTGACCAGCCCTCAAGGCCATGCTCTCAGGATCCACTTACCCCATCGCATCTTCTCCCTTCCTCCTCACCCTTTCCTCCTTGACTCTGACTCAGACCCCAAACCCAGGAAATGGAAGCCCCACCTACCTCTCTTCTGCCCAACTACAAGCTGTAGGCATCTTTATTAACCAATGGTTTAAAACCAAGGAGCAAGGTTTGTGCAATAAAAGCTGTCATAGGGAGGCCCCTAGACCCTGGGACACAGAACTTAGACTAACAATACACAGCAGCAGACCAAACCTCAACCGCTCAGACCTCCACAAGAGCCCATGTAAAGAACTGGCTTCCTGAGGACAGAAGGAAAGCCATGTGGGGAAAATAAGATAAAATGGAAATTATATATAAAATGAAACGTATAACATGGCAGCCAGGAGAGAGGGACAATCCTAGGACAGTCTTTCAAAAATGTTGGGACAGTGTTTTCACAGGATCTCATTATGCAGATTTATTGTGGAGCCCGGGCTGGCCCAGAATTTATGATCCTTCTACCTCCACCTCCCATGGGCTGGGATTACAGGCCACCGTGCCTAGCCCTCCTACTTTACCTAGGAGAACTGAACGAGCCCTTAATGAGATGTTTTTAATCTTCAGCGGGATTTCAGGGTGGGGGTGTTGGCTGGAAAGCCAAGCAAGGTGGCACAGTCCTTCAATTCCAGCATTCGGGAGACAGAGATGGGCAAATTTCTGTGAGTTTGGGGCCAGCCTGGCTACAAGAGACCTTGTCTCAGAAAACAAAACAAGGGGTATGGGAAGGTGGCTCAGTGAGTAAAAAGGCTTACTTTGCAAGCATGAAGACCTGAGTTCGAATCCCCACGTAAAAGGATGGGCATGATGTCATGTGACTTCAATCCCAGCTTTGGGGGATGGAGACAGGTGCCACCATTTCTACCCCCACCTTCTGTTTTTGTTTTTCAAGACAGGGTTTCTCTGTACAGCCCTGGCTGTCCTGGAACTCACTTTGTAGACCAGGCTGGCCTCGAACTCAGAAATCCGCCTGCCTCTGCCTCCCGAGTACTGGGATTAAAGGCATGTGCCACCACACCCGGCTTCTACCCCCACCTTCACATCAAGTTGTGCTCTGCTCTCCTTCAGGGCTCCCCATAGCTGGACGTTATGTCTGAAAAACTGAGTCTTATGCATTCAAGAACCCTTGGGAGGCAAACAGGCCTATCAGAGTGCACAAGGAAAACTTCAAGGCAGACATAAACCTAGTTGAGGCTCTACTAGGAAGGGATTTGAGGAGTGATTCATGCTGGCTCAGTTTCTCTTTTTGTCAGCTTGACACAAACTACAGTCACCCAGGATGAAGAACTGCCTCCATCAGATTGCCCTTAGGCAAGCCTGTGGGGCTTTTTCTCCATTGATTGATGATTAATGTGGAAGGGCCGGCTCTGAGTGGTTCCACCCCGGGACACGTGGCCCAGGGTTGTATAAGAAAACAAGCTGAGCAGGTCACAGGGAGCAAGACAGCAAGTAGAATTCCTCCATGGCTTCCCCAGTGGTGCACTGTGGCCTGTAACCTGAAATTAGTGTCTTATCACAGCAACAAAAGTCATCCCTGGACAAGATCCCTCCCCTGAGTTATGGCTAAGTTATGGAAATCGACAGAGGGCACCCCAAGACGCAGAGGTATGACAGCTGAANTGAGCAGGTCACAGGGAGCAAGACAGCAAGTAGAATTCCTCCATGGCTTCCCCAGTGGTGCACTGTGGCCTGTAACCTGAAATTAGTGTCTTATCACAGCAACAAAAGTCATCCCTGGACAAGATCCCTCCCCTGAGTTATGGCTAAGTTATGGAAATCGACAGAGGGCACCCCAAGACGCAGAGGTATGACAGCTGAAAGTCATTCACACTTATGCTATGGTCAATGGAAAGAGAAATGGAAATTTCTAGAACTTGCAGAAAAGGCTGGTTTACCCTGCTTCCCTCCCATGTCATTCTCCTGCCTGAGCCCCTTTGTAATCCAAATCCAGTTCCCAATGAGAATTTGAGGGTGCTGGGGTGCAGTCCATGTAGAAAAGACTCCCTGGTGGGTAGAGAATAAGGCAAGCAAGGAATAGTCAGGAGTGTAGGACAAATAAGAGCCAACAGACCCGTAGAGAGGTCTACCTACCGGTGCTGTGTCCCCATAGAAATGTCCATGTATATGTAATATATACAGTCTTTTCTCCGTATCAGGTAAAGCAGTGGGATTTCACGAGGTGCCTCGGCGTTTCTATCACTCACTAGCACTGCCGCATTCCTGCCTGAAACCCCACTGATGTGTCAGCCAGTCCTCACAGGACGTCCCCCGCCTGAAACCCCACTGATGTGTCAGCCAGTCCTCACAGGACGCCCCCCCACCTGAAACCCCACTGTTGTGTCAGCCAGTCCTCACAGGACTCCCCCACCTGAAACCCCACTGATGTGTCAGCCAGTCCTCACAGGACACCCCCCCCCCACGGCTGGGAAGACCTCCCACCCCACCCACAATAAGGGGCCTGCTATGGAAACACCAGAACCAGGATTTGAACCCACGCCTTACCGGGTGCTGTGGTGCTCCCCTCTTTTAACCAGTGAGCAGTCTGGATCAAAGGTTGGACACTGTTCAACCAGAGGAGAAGACTCAGTGTCTGGGAGACTGCCATACTCTGGGCGGATAGCAGAGCGTCAGGAGGCATTATCAAAAGTTCCTGGCATCATCTTGGCCATAGAGGGTCCGTGAGTGAAGGGGCATGCCAGTGTCCTGAGCAGATTTCATGTGTGGAGATAAAAGCTGGAGTCAGGTATGATTTCATGTGTAGCCAAATAGCATTCTGGTTTCTTTTTTCCTCAACTTACCAACCATTTTTAGCTCACGAGCCACATAAAAACAGAATGGACTAGTTGGGGCAGCTTGGGACTGAATACACACTCGATGGATCTCTGTAGGCTTTTGGCATGGTTCCTGGATGAGGCAGGCATGTTAGAGTCATGTTTCCCCACATTCACTTCTAATCGGAACCTCAGAAGCTGGGTCTTTACAAATGCAATTAGCTCAAAGGAGGCCCAAGGAGGAGAGGACACAGGACACATCCAGGAGAGAAGGCAGAGACAGAAGGCAAGCATGGTGACCTGCACTTAACAACCGGGGCACCAGGGAGGCAGACAGGCCAATCCCTGGGGCTCAATGGCCAGCCAAGCCTAGCCTAAAAGACAAGCTCCAGATAAAAGTGAGAGAGCCTGTTTCAAAAGCAGGTGGACAGCAGCTTAGGAATGACACTCAAGAGAGTCCTTTAACCTCTATGCATAGCAATAGGTGTATGCATGTGCGCGCACACACACACATGTACATGCACACACACCACATACAGAAACACAGGTTAAACTCAGGTATCACCGATGCTGCTGCAGGCTAATAATGGAAGACTTGCCAGGAATTATTAGACGTTTCAAGAGGCTGGAAGGGGTACCTCCACCACCCCGAAAAATACCTGGGAGACTCCTTGATTTTGAGCTTCTGGTCTCCACATGGGTAAAGAATACATCTCTGTTGGTGTGAACCACATTTGTGGTTTTTAGTCACAGCAGGCCTAGACCCCCACCTGAGAGCTCCCCTTGGAGTTGGTGTGCACCCCTTTCTCTCCAGGAGTTTGATTCAATACACTTACGGGGGGGGTCTGATGGGATCCCAGAGTCAGGGACCCCAGGCCTCCATTCCCCTTCTTTCTCCAGCAACGTTAAGTTTCTGTAGAAAACTCCAGCCGGTCTTGAGTTAAATTGGCAATTATAGGATGCTTGCCTTCCTCTCTCTCTCTCTCCCCAGCCTCCCCCATTTAAATTGTTTCCGCCTCTCACTGAGAGCCAAGCCCATCCAGCCTGGCTGGAAAAACTCACCCCTAACCAACCAGCAAAACACTGATCCCAGAACTTGGGGCTTCTGCCCTCCAAGGGGAGTCCAAGCGGAGTGGGGAAGCACAGTGGGCCTGGTTGTGATGGAGGTGGGACCTTGTGCTCTCTTGGCTGGCACCAGGCCTGACCCATGCATGGGAGGCAGAAGCAGGTATTTGGCTGGAACCTCCTCACCCTCCTCACCCCACCCTGGGATTGCAAGAGGGCAGATCAGCACGTGTTCTTGAAGTCAACAGTGCAGCGGTAGACAAAGGAAGGAAACCAGACGCCATTGACACACGGGAACAATATGATAACTCTCTGCGACATCCCCGAGCTTTGCGGAAACTCATCCATTTCATGTCACAATGACATAAGAGTGACAAAGACAGAACAGTTGATCTGCTGAGGGGACAGAGCTGGGGATGCCAGAGACATAGTCAGTGCCTGGAGACCATCACAGACAAAGCATAGCTTAGAGATGGCCCAACTCCCGGGGCAATGGAAACTGCCCACCTTCCTACATAGACCTAAAACAGCAGGCCTTCTCTGACTCCTAGGCTTGGGACACTCAGCCAAGAGCTGTTGGGTGGAGATAAGGAAGGCTCCCGGGGCCACTTAGAAATAGTATTGACAATCTCAGTATAGTTCCCTCCGATTTGTACATTAAAGGATTTAGGGAAGCTTTGGGAAGAATCTAGAAGCTTTGAATGGGCTGGAAGGAATGGTGTCAGAGAAGCTACCCCAGATTTAGTCTGGATGTTCTTCTTAGAGCCCTGGGGAGGGGCAGAGGAGGTGGCTGAGGGCCGAGATCACCTCATCAGACTGCTGCTGTCCATCACCCTCCCACCCCCACCAAGTCCTTCCCCTGTAATCAACCCACTGCCTGTGCTTGTTCAGCCCCACCCTCCTGCCTAGACCAGTCTTGCAGACACCCGGGCTGTGAATCAGAGGCCAGGCTCATTTCTGCAGCCTTCTGTGGTTCTCTGGGAGAAGGTGGTGTGGGGTTGTTCAGGTCAGGATGCCTGGATTTCACCATAGCTGGAGTTCCTCGGGTTCTGCTCCAGGGAGCGTCCTCTGGGGGTGGGGTTGGGGGTGGGGGTGGAGGCACATCCTCTGACACCCAGCCAACAGGCAGCAAGGCAGTGCATCAGAGAAAAACTGTAAGGGAAATGACAGCTCACTGGAGTGACTCAATGACAAGTGACAGCGGGCCTTGGAAGAGGCAGGCAAAGGAAGCAAAGGGCTCATTTGGGGAACCCTCCGGCCTTTTAACAGGGGCAGCCCTTAATGGCTGCTGACATGGGGAAATAAGAGCCTGGGGCAGTCGGGTTCTTCTGATTTTGAAAGACTCAGGAGCCAGAGTTATGTAAATTCCCTTTATGTTTAAATACTAGCAACTAAAACCAACATGTATATTGAGGGCATGCTTGTGACAGCTTGGGCCGCCTAAAAATGGCTCTGACAATCTTCTGTCTCAGATATGCTTGACATTGCTCCTTCAAAAAGGCCAGGTTAAATAACTGGGTGTAGCTGGGCATGGTGGCTCACGCCTTTGATCCTAGCACTTGGGAGGCAGAGGCAGGCGGATTTCTGAGTTCGAGGCCAGCCTGGTCTACAAAGTGAGTTCCAGGACAGCCAGGGCTAGACAGAGAAACCTTGTCTCGAAAAAACCAAAAAAAAAAAAAAAAGCCGGGCGTGGTGGCTCACGCCTTTAATCCCAGCACTTGGGAGGCAGAGGCAGGTGGATTTCTGAGTTCGAGGCCAGCCTGGTCTACAAAGTGAGTTCCAGGACAGCCAGGGCTTTACAGAGAAACCCTGTCTCAAAAAATCAAAAACAAAACAAAACAAAACAAAAAAACTCTAGCTCACAACTCAAGGGTACAGACCGGCATAGTAGAGAAGTCACGTGATAGGAAGCAGCCGCCCATGTCCTATCCACAGTCAGCAATGAACACTGCGGCAGCCACTTTAAAAGTTGATTGATTAGCCGGGCGTGGTGGCGCACGCCTTTAATCCCAGCACTTGGGAGGCAGAGGCAGGTGGATTTCTGAGTTCGAGGCCAGCTAGGTCTACAGAGTGAGTTCCAGGACAGCCAGGGCTATACAGAGAAACCCTGTCTCGAAAAACCAAAAAAAAAAAAAAAAAAAGTTGATTGATTGATGATGATGATGATGATGATGATGTTTGGAGTGTTCTTGCCTACACCTATGTCTGTACACCATGTGCATGCCTGCTACCTAGGGAGGCTAGAAGAGGGCATTGGATCCCCTGGAATTGGAGTTGGAGTTACAGAGTTGTAAACTGCATGTGGTTGCTGGGAATCAAACCCGTATCCTCTGAAAGAGCAGCCAGTGCTCTTAATCACTGATCCATCTCATCCATTGCTCCTTCCTGTACAGTCCAGGATCCCACCCAGGGAATGGCGACACCCACAGTGGGCAGGTCTTCCTATCTCAATTAACCTAATCAAAACAATCCCCATAGGCATACCCAGAGGCCCGTCTTTCTCCAAGGTAGTTCTAAATCTTACCAAGCTGACAACTGAGATAACCATCACAAATTCTAACCTCCCTCTACACCTGCAAATGTGATTTTATTTGGAAATAGGCTCTCTACAGATAATCGAGTTAATATGAGGTCACTGAAATGAGCTTTAATCCAACATGACTGGAAAAACTGGGCCAGGCACTGTACTGTGTAACTGCATAGTGTAGCAGGTTGAAGTAGGAGGGTTGCAAGTTGGAGGTCAGCCTGGGCTATATAATGAGGCCCTGTCCCAAAAATCTAAAAATTCTAAAAGGGGGCAATGACAGGTGAGGGCAGGTTGAGGGGACATTTGGATATAGAGATAAACACAGAGACACAAAGTTGGAGTAAGAAAGCTATGTGAAAATGGAGGTTTGCAAGGATGCATCAGCCAAGAAAGGGATAAGGGAGCCAGAAGTCAAGAGAGAGGTGTAGAATATACAATTCTACACCAGATTTGTAACCTTCAGTACTGTGAGACAATACATTTCTTTTTTTTTCCTTGTTCCGGTCAACCCTGCTCGCTCTGGTCTGCCCCGCTCACTTAGTGGCCCCGCTCGCTCCGGTCGCCCCGCTTGCTCAGTTCCTGCTCTCTCCGGTCCAAGGATTCATTTATTATTATTCATAACTACACTATAGCTGACTTCAGACGCACCAGAGGAGGGCGTCAGATCTCATTACGGGTGGTTGTAAGCCACCATGTGGTTGCTGGGATTTGAACTCATCACCTTCAGAAGAGCAGTCGGGTGCTCTTACCCGCTGAGCCATCTCACCAGCCCGAGACAATACATTTCAACAGCTGGCCATCCTCTTGTAAAGAAGCCCAAACCATTTCATTAGTCACTACCTTGGGAGGAAGCCCAAAGCCTTCCATGGACAGAGATCATACCTAGGTGTTCTGGCTGACAGTCCAGCGGAGACCCCAGATGACAACCAACGCTAGTCTCCGGGCTAAGCATGATCCAGCTGACTCCGGCTCCAGCTCGGAATCTCCCAGCTAAGACTGTTTCAGTGAGCCACTACACTTAACAGTCTTAGAAGCTGGCCTTGCATCTTACAAACACTGACATGGATGGAGGACGTACTGCTGATTAATCTTGTGATTTTCAGATGATGCCTTGAAGCCTCGGGGGTGGGGGTCTCCCAGGAACTTGATTGAAAACAGCTGAACAAATGGGGCTCTGGGACCTTGTGTTCTAAAATAGCAGGACCACCTCATTGGCTTTATGATGTGCACAGCCTCTCTCGGAGGGTGGGAGGGGGTCCTCTATTTACAAATGAGGCATTAAAAACCTCCCTTAGAGTTGAAGGAGCAGCAGCCTCCAGGCGTGGGGGTGAGGCTGGTAAGCTCATTCTCATCTCGGTTTCTGCTAGCAGCTTGCCGTGTGCCTGTGGACATCACGCCTCTGGATTTTATTCTTCTGTTCTATGAGATAAGTAGCTTCTCATGCATCTTATTCTCCCCGACTCAAACAATAAGGGGGTCATGGGGGGGGCATCAAGATGTCTCAGTCAGTAGAGATGCCACCAAGTCCAAAGATGACCTGAGTTCAATATTCTGGAACCCACATGATGGACGGAGAGAGGGGAGACTCCTGAAAGTTGTTCTCTGACCTCAGATGTATGCCATGGTACATGCACATTTACACACAAACACACACACACACACACACACACACACGCACACACACACGCACACCAAATAAATAATGTAATAAAAATTCAAAGTAAATGAATAAATAAATTGGGGGTGATGAGATGGCTTGGCCTTTAAGAGCACTGGATGCTTTTCCAGAGGAGTTGGGTAGCTCACAATGGCTGTAACTCCAGTTCCAAGAGATCCCATAGCTTCTCATGCAAGAAAAATAAAAATAAATGAGCTTTAAGTAAATAAATAATAATAATCATAAAGAGAAGTTCACATTTCTTTCAGTTCATCGTAGATTCAGTGGCGAAAGCTTCAGGTGCCTTTTCTCCAGCCATTTATGACACACAGCAGCGACCTTAGACTAAGTTTCTCTCTGCTGGAGACAAGGGGCGTGTCCTTTGCTATGCCCTGGGCTCAGGGCCTGCCTGGGTCTGGGTCCCTCCACTCAGTGTGCCCTCACAGTGAGCTTACTTACCACAGCTCTCATCTTCAACTACAAGTGTTTTCTGGAGAGCAACTGACTCGTGAAGATGACAAGGGGCTCGGGGAATGGAGAACGCTCGCGTCCTGCGACATGAAGCTGTCAGGCTGGGAAGGGTAAATCAGTCTTGACATGAGACTCTGTTGAGTTATTGTTATGACTCAAAAGCTTCCTTGGGACTAAAGGACACACACTCATGTGTGCTTGTGAGCTTGTGCACACACACACACACACACACACACACACACACACACACACCTCCAACACAACATTTAGGAAACTGAAAACTCTAGAAAAGGGAAACCAGTCACCAATGCCAACCTTCTCCTCACCCTCCCTTGCAAATAACTGCACTACACACACACACACACACACACACACACATATATACACACACACACATACACACACATACACACATACACACACACACACACACACACACACACACACACACACACGATCTCATTGACAGTTCTGGATTGATTTGTCTGGACAGATGTTTCTCACAGCCTTTTTCTTGCAGACACCCTCTGTTCTACACTCATACAGTCAGAGGTTGGGAGCGAGCAGGCTAGGGTGAGACAGAAATACCAAGGCAGGCGGGCGTACAAAGCCCAGCCTGGGTCTGCTAAGACTCAGTGAGGGGGAGGGAAGAGGGGATTGAGGAGTCTCCTAACCTGAACCTCCCGCCTTGAAAAGGCTGCTTCTCTAAGCCAGCAGTTCCCAACCTTCCTAACACTGCGACCCTTGAGTACAGTCCCTTATGCTGTGGTGACCCCCAACCATAAAGTTATTTTTGTTGCTACTTCATAACTGTCATTCTGCAACAGTTATGAATTGTAATGTAAACATCTGTGTTTTCTGATGGTCTTAGGGGAGCCCTGTGAAAGAACTCATGACTCACACAGGTCGAGAACCCCTACTCTAAGTGTTGGGGACAGCTGAGCAGAGGTATGTCACATTGTGTTGGGCCTCAGAGGGTGCTGAGGGATGCCTTCAGCTCCAATCAGCTTCCCCTTTTCCCCTGGGCTTTGCAGTGAGCTCTAGGGAATGATTTAATTGGTAGTGGCAAAGATAGTGATTTTAGCCGTTGCCTTGGCCTTCCAGAAGTGCCCAAAAGCAGAATGAGTCTCCTTAAAATGATATTAAAGATTTCTGTGGAGAAAAGGGTCTCCTACCTTGGCAAAAATGGTGTCCAATTTTCCCACCATGCTCACCCTAATGGCAGGAGCCCTTCTATAACTAGAATCTTCCTTCTGTCCTGCTTCCTGTAGAAGAGCCCTAGTTACAGAAGCCGTCCTAATTTAGGATTGGGACTTTCCTAGAGAATCGTGTTAGGCAAATGGTTCAGTCTTCCAGTTTCTAAAATTATTTTGTATGAATGCATGATGTGTACCTGTGAGTTGCATCCCAGGGTGTTCCCATAGGGGTCAGAGGACAATCATGTGGGTGGATTCACACTTCTACCATTATGTGGGTTCTGGGGATAGAACTCAGGTCATCAGACTTGCATAGCAGGTACCTTTACCCGCCAAGCCATCTGAATAGCTCAATCTTCTGTTTTTAACCTAAGAAATGGTAACAAGAACCTCTACTCCGTGAGTTTAAGATGCAGAATCTGGGCCAGCCTGGTCTACAGACTGAGTTCCAGGACAGCCAGGGCTACACAGAGAAACCCTGTCTCGAAGAACCAAAAAGCAGAATCTATCTGTAATCACCTGATCAACAAATGAAGCCAATCTTTTTTATTTCTTCTTCTTTTTTTTTAAGAATTATTTATTTATTATATGTAAGTACACTGTAGCCATCTTCAGATACTCCAGAAGAGGGCATCAGATTTTGTTAGGATGGTTGTGAGCCACCATGTGGTTGCTGGGATTTGAACTCAGGACCTTCAGAAGAGCAGTCAGTGCTCTTAACCACTGAGTCATCTCACCAGCCCCCTATTTCTTCTTCTCTTTTGAAACGGAGTCTCACATAGTTCTGGCTGACCTTGAACTCTCTATGTTGATGAAAATGGCCTTGAATTTCCTTACCTCCAGCTCCTGAGTGCTGAGATTACAGGATGTAAGGCTAGTCCTGGTTTATGCAATGCTGGAGAGCAAACCCAGGGTTTTGTGCAAGCTACCTGCCCCACTCTGGCTCTTGCCTTTTCTAAGTGTTCTTACTGAAGGCATGTTTGCCATGAAAGAAGAAAGGTCTCTTTCCTCCCAGGAAAGGGCCCAGGAGAGTTCTGGCTGACGGTGACTGATCTCCTCCAGCAGAGTCGGGTTTTTGTCCGGCTCTACTAACTGCCCAGAGACCAATGGTGGGAGGGCCACACCACTGCAGAGAAGCCCACCCAAGTCCTCCGCAGATGCTCAGGCCTTGGTGCTTACAGTGTAGTTCATAGCTGAGCCCTTGCTAATAGTAAGCAATAAAGCATAAGGCCCCGAGTTCCATCTCCAGCACAGGGTGGTGAGACACAGCCAAGCGAGATGTGCTTCCTGCAGATAACGCTGCTAACGGTTTTCTGTTAGCACCGTTCTGATGAACACTGGTGGCAGTGGTGGGTCAGTTCTGTGCAAAGATACACACCAGGGACGGAGCCAGGTCCAGCTGGCACGTGACTTTGAGACTGCTTGGTGCCTCCTGGGTGCCCTTATCTCTGCTTAGCTGGAGCCTCTTTCACTGCTCACTAATACCATAGGGTAGGTGCCCATGTGGGTGCCCCATTGCCCAGGCTTGGGGGAGATCAAATGAGTTCCCTTAGGTCATGCAGTGCCATCTGGGATTCAAAGCTAGGGCCCCTAGTTCCCAGGGCTTGTGTTCCTAGTGTAGACCTGTTGACACTGGAGCACCAAAGGGAAGCTTGCTAAGGGGCAAGCCTGTGCTCTTCTTGTCTCTCCTGGAAACCTCAGAGGTTGGTCACCCAGTGCATTCCTCCTAGGGACACTTCTTCTAAGACATACTATGATTGGTTGAAGTTTATACCAATTTGGTCAGGTATCTTCAGCCTCTTGAGTAACACCCTCTCCCAGCTCAGGGATCCCCGAGGAGCAGCCTGTTAATAGTGATGGTGCACAGTAACAATGGGGTTTTGTTGGCAAGCGCGGACAAACAGGCTCGGACGCCCATTCCTCAATACACCAAATAAAGAGGAAAAAAATACAGTGAAAAGCCAAAAAAAAAATTTTATTCTGTGGGGCTACACTGGGAAGATAAAGAAAGGGCGAGCCCCATGGACCCCACCGAATCGTTCTTTGGGGTACTATCATGAAGTCTGGGTTGAAAAAGAGGCCTAGAGGCATGTGTAGCCTAGCAGTCCTAAGCAAGGGGTGGTCCTGACCATCACTGCTCCTTCATTGTCTCAGCTCTAGGCTCTCCCAATAGACAGTCCAACAAGTCATCAGAAGTGTTTAAAGTCAATCTGAGGGGCTGGAGAGATGGCTCAGTGGCTAAGAGCACTGACTGCTCTTCCAGAGGTCCTGAGTTCAATTCCCAGCAACCACATGGTGGCTCACAACCATTTGTAATGGGATGAGTTGCTCTCTTCTTGTGTGTCTGAAGACAGTGACAGTGTACTCATATACATAAAGTCAATCTGGCTGTTACCAGGCTTCAGCCTTTCCCTTCTGTCAGCATAGGATTCCTGGGAAAGTTTTAATTCTCTGGGGACCACTGTTTCCATAGCTTGGAAGCCTAAGTGTCTTCTTTCCTCAGATGCTCTTTCTTTCCAGGACCCTTCATCTTTTCTCTCATAGAGAGATGGGGGAAACCTAACACCTGATTTAGCAACAGTAATAGTAACATGGGTCTAACCTTAGACCATAGTAACATGGTCTAACCTTGGACTTAACAGATCACCAAGGCTTGGTCCCCTTGCATTTGAACAAGAGAGAGAGCTCCTGTGGGCTAAACTATGACCGGATCTTCGTCACAGACATGACTCAAGACCAAGCAACACCCTCAAGGTCTCACAGCTAGGGAAGCACAGCCAATGTGTTCCACCCCCCAGAGCTTCAGGCCTCATTTCTGGAAAGCTCCACAGCCTATCTGCTCTGTTACCTCCCCCTTCATCTACCTCAGCTCTAGTGTTACTCCTGTCTCCAGAGGTACCCAGCCAGGTATGCAACACCTCCTGGGCCAGGGGTCCTCTGTGACACTGGAACTCATGTGTGCTATGAGCTCTTTGGAGCAGTCCCTCCGTTCCAGTGTCTGGCCCTGCAGACAGTCAACAGAGCACACAGCCAAAGTTCAGTCTTAAGCAGGGGTGGGGTAGGATGGGGTAGGATGGGGTGGGGTGGGGTAGGATGGGGTAGGGNGATGGGGTAGGGTAGGGTGGGGTAGGGTGGGGTAGGATGGGGTGGGGTGGGGTAGGATGGGGTAGGGTAGGGTGGGAGGGTTCTTAAAATTTCCCTACTCTTTTTTTTTTTGTTTGTTTTTTTTGTTTTTTTCGAGACAGGGTTTCTCTGTATAGCCTTGGCTGTCCTGGAACTCACTCTGTAGACCAGGCTGGCCTCGAACTCAGAAATCCGCCTGCCTCTGCCTCCCGAGTGCTGGGATTAAAGGCGTGCGCCACCACGCCCGGCAAAATTTCCCTACTCTTAACTTCTTTCTGCCCAAGAAAATTTTGTCCCAATATAGATGGGTATGTAAAACAAATATACAGTCCAAGCATTTAGTAGCAATAACTCACACGTAAATTCATTTTAAAATGCTTCTTCGGTGTGCCTGTAATTTTGACATTTATTAAAGGAAGATGAAGGCAAATTTTCATGCTAATGAGATGGACGTGCTTTTGTATGTTTACGTAGGTACTAAATATTGGCTGAATATTTTGATGCTGCAGGGTGTGACTATCTTTCAACATTTTTCAGAGTTGATGGATATTTTGATTTTCTAACAGTCAGTAATGACAACATCATTCTGTATGAATATGCAGCACAAAATGGTAGAAGCATGTTCAGGACCATCTCAGGAATTGTTAAAAATTCTGCCCCGATCAATCCCAAGCCAAAATTCATATAATGTTTTTTTAAAATTATATATATATATATATATATATATATATATATATATACTCAAGTCAGCCACTTGGATAGCAATGTTTCTAACCAAACATCCTAACATAACACAACCCAGTGGGCTCATCTAGGGGCTGGAGGATGGCTCAGAGCTTAAGAGTATGTACTGCTCTTGCAGGGGACCTTAGTTCATTTCTCAGCATCCATCCACACATAGATACCACTGCACATAATTAAAAATAAAAATAGTTGGCCAGCATGGTGGTGCATGCCTTTAATCCCAGCACTCAGAAGGCAGAGAAGTAGGCAGATCTCTGAGTTCGAGGCCAGCCTGGTCTATAAAGGGAGTCCAGGACAGCCAAGGCTCTGTTATACAGAGAAACCCTGTCTCAAGCCTAAATAAATACATACATACATACATACATACATACATAAATATTTTAAAAGAGTTACTAATTTGTTTATCCCGTGCTGAGGAGTAACTGTAGGAGAGCTTTTTTTTTTCAATGTAAGTATTTAATTGTCCCCAGAGACACCCCAAATCACTGGTAATTCAGGATCTTGTTACTGGAACTGAGTAACTTAAGCCTTCTTCATAAGCCAGCTTCTCAGACCCACAGATACCATCCAGAAACCTTCCACTATCCTTGCTTTTAACTGTTCTGGCTTGCCCAATCGGAGCTGCTGAATTTGAAACAAATCCAATGTCTTTTCCTTCAAGGCTTAGTTCATCCCTATGGGCTTGAGAGACAGAGCAAGCGACACACCCGTCCACCCGAACGCCACGAATCTCTTTTTCAAAGTTTCACATTTCGACCAAAGACCCATTCAGCCCGAAAAAGGACGTTGATGGGTAGGTGAGCATCCACACACCTCATCCTGTAGCGGAAGACCAGCACAACACCCTTGATCACGTTCTGAACATGACTGCACACGGTTCAGACAGCGGCTAGTTCAGACAGCGGCTAGTTCCATTGTGTTACCCCGCCATTTGTCAACTCAGAGCCTCTTCTTTTTCTTTCCAAGGAGACTCAGTTCTGCGTGGATGGGCTTGAGGTTCCCCTGGAGGGTTCTTCTGGGGCCCTTCACAAGGACTGTGTGTCCCTTCAGAGTGATGTCGACATTTTCTGGATTGTTGGCAGTGTGATTCATTCTTGCAATGGATAGGATAATAAAAGCTGGAAAACTATTTTTAAAATTTAATGTTTGCTGGGTGATGGTGGCATATGCCTTTAATCCCAGCACCTGGGAGGCAAAGGCAGGAGAATCTCTGTGAGTTTATGGGCAGCTTTGTCTACAGAGTGAATTTCAGGACAGCTAGGACTACCAAAAAAAAAAAAAAACTATCTTTAAAAAAATGTGTATGTGAGTTTTCCCTACATACATGTCTGTGCAACATGTGTGCTGGATTCCAGGTACTAAAGTTACAGATGTTGCAGAACTCTGTGAGTTTGAGGCCAACTTGGTCTACAGAGTAAGTTCCAGAACAGTTGGGGCTACAGAGAGAGAAAAAGAAGTCATTTGTAGTAATCCATTATTCATCTGTAAGAGCAGAAAGCTTTGTGTGTGTACAGTAAACACATTGCAGTTCATAACATACAATTGTCTCGAATCTGAGCAGAGGCTTTTGCTGGCATTTTGTGGTGTTACAGCACGCACTGTGCCAAAGAACAGGTGCTTCGTGTTCAGACCTAAGGTTGCAGTGAGCTACGGGAGGGAAACACCTGGGATTCGTTCTGTGTACCTTGGGCGTCATACAGTCAGACACTACCTTTTACTAGTGTCAGATTTTTCTCCGCCCCGTCCCCATGTTTACACACCTCCATGGCCAAAGAGGCGTCACCTACAGAAACTGAGAGAAACCAGTTGCTGGCCTCCGGATACTTCATTTCTTTGAAGAACTCCTGTCTCGGCCTGTCTATACTCTTGAAGATTCAAATGGTGAGTCTGACTCCCCACTGTCTCCAGGGGACCGAGGAGAGACCTGTGTCTAGCTTCCTAGGAAGCCCTGGTCATCTAGACCCCAGATGTGTCATGGGCCTGGAAGCTGGGCTAAAGAGCCCCCAGATGAGGTACTTTAACTCCACAGTGGGGTCGGAGCAGACCCTGTCTTGAACCTTATGCACCACTTAGATATCCTGGGGATTTTCCTAGATGCTCTGAGGAGATCCCTGAAACCTTGGAGGTGCCCCAGGTAGCTCCTAACAACTGGGAACTCAGGAGTTGAAAAGGCCTTTGTCCTGAGGCCAGAAAGCGAATAAGCCCAGAACCCAGGTCCCAGAGGACAGTGACCGTTCTTGACTTGGGTCATCCAGGCCACTCCAACCTTAAACTTCCAGACACCAGGCTCTCCAGAGGATGCTGTGATAGGATCTCAGGTCTGTTTTGTTTCAGTGGTCGAAAGGCCCAGCATAGAAAGAGATGTGAAGGGCCCTAGGGTTCTCACGGGCAGGGGCTCTGGAGGCTAGAGGGTTTGTGGCGTCATGGCAGAGTGCTTACCTAGTAGGTGCCAGGCCTGGCTTCAATCCCCAGCACTCACTGCAAAGGAAGAAGGGACCACACCGTATGGTAAACGCCAGAGAAGACCGCGTGTTTTCCAGCTTCTCTGTAAGGAATGGGATTAGCCAATCCATTTAAGGCTGCGGCAGGCAGCGGAAAGTGAACTAACGTCTCGTTGTTAACACCAAGAGGTATGCCTGGGGCTCAGGGGCGGGCTTCGGAGGGACAGACAAGCCCACACAGCTGCAAGTATCGCGCATGCTCAAACTCCAAAGACAGGCTGAGACATATGCCCAGGCCTAAAGGATTATAGGTCAGGTCACACCTTAAAGGTTCAGTTAAGACCTTAAATCCCTCCCCAAACTCTGGGGCTTAGCACTTGCCCAAGTTTCCAGCTAGGCATTCAAGTCTCCAGAGTTAGTCTAGTTGGTTTACTCATGCCTAGCCACAGATGGCACCCGCCTAAAACAAAACACAACAAAACACCGTGGGGTGAAATTTAACTTCAGGGGAGTTTTAGGAGAAAGTGTGTTGTAAACAGGGGGGGAGAAATTAGCAATTTCTTTTGGTCTTCCTCTCCCTGGTGAGTTATAAAAGAGATGGTCTAGAACCCCCACGGAGAGGAACCAGTTTCCACCTGGCAATTTCGTGGCTGGGACCCAGGGGACTTTTGTCTTCTAAGTGGAGAACCTCTTTGAATGTTTGTGGAAGGAGTTTGAATTTGAATAAAAAGAGAAGAAATTTCAGAGAGACCAAAACAC
Source organism: Mus minutoides (assembly GCA_902729485.2). NCBI lineage: Eukaryota > Metazoa > Chordata > Mammalia > Rodentia > Muridae > Mus > Mus minutoides. Next base: position 61,422 of record CACVCL010021385.1, read on the forward strand.
GGAAGACAAACCTAGGATCAAGGAAAAACTGATAAGAGCAACCTGAGAAGATGGAGCCTGTGGGGTCCCTCTTCCCTTAACCGGAGGGGTAGCTGGCTCTTGAGGTAGGCTGGCATTCCCAAATGATTTATGGAACATGAAATGAGATGAGGGAGAAGACTTTTGAGAAAATCAGAAGAGCACTTATGAATCAAGTTAAAGCTTAAAACGGACAAACGAAAACCTCCTGGGTCTCTAGGAGCACAGGGAGGTGTGTACCCAACAGGGAAACCACTGGGGTATGGCACCATCAGGGACGGCCTTCGAGAGCCTGCATCTGCCGAGTTCATCAGGGGAATGTTAACATTTGCACCAGTAGGGGAAGCAGGGGGGTGCTGTTGCGTTTTAGAAATCCAAGTTTCTAAATCTGAGTCACTAGGCACCAATGTTGTGTTTTTTGTTTTTTGTTTTTTTGGGGTTTTTTTTTTTGTTTGGTTTTGTTTTCGAGACAGGGTTTCTCTGTATAGCCCTGGCTGTCCTGTAACTCACTCTGTAGACCAGGCTGGCCTCGAACTCGGAAATCCGCCTGCCTCTGCCTCCCGAGTGCTGGGATTAAAGGCGTGCACCACCACGCCTGGCTCAATGTTGTGTTTTATAAAAAAGAAAAAGAAGCCAGGGCTATGTCTGGTGGAGGCGCCGTATGGTGTGGGGGAAGGGGGATGACTCTGCTGGCCCATGCTGAGGCATACCTTGCCCCTGAGGGATCAGAAACAGGACAGTATAGTATGGAATAGTTTATTTAGGGCATGAGGAGGGGAGTTGAGGGAGTAGAGACAGAGAAAGGCAGAGAGAGTCAGAGACAGAGACAGAGAAAGACACACAGAGAGAGTATGTGTAAAGGAGTAGAGGCCAGCCATAAACATGGGGGGGGGGGGAAGAGAGGGAGTAAGAAGAGCAAGAGAGTGAGGACTCCTTTGTTTTGTTTTGTTTTGTTTTGTTTTGTTTTGTTTTGTTTTGTTTCAAGACAGGGTTTCTCTGTGTAGCTCTAGCTGTCCTGAAACTCACTCTGTAGACCAGGCTGGCCTCAAACTCAGAAATTTGCCTGCCTCTGCCTCCCGAGTGCTGGTATTAAAGGCGTGCACAGGGGCTCCTTTTATAGTGAGTCTGGCACACCTGGCTCTTGCCAGGTAAC
>CACVCL010021386.1:0-62580 GCA_902729485.2 Mus minutoides
AACCTGTTGGGTTTAGTGCAGAATTCTATCAGACCTTCAAAGATGACCTAATGCCAATACTCTTTAAACTATTCCACAAAATAGAAACAGAAGGAACACTACCCACTATTTCTTATTGTTCTAAGAAGCCACAATTATGCTTATACCTAAAACACACAAAGGCCCAACAAAGAAAGAGAACTTCAGACCAATCTCCCTTATGAATATTGATGCAAAAATACTCAATAAAATTCTCACAAACCGAATTCAAGAACACATCAAAACGCTCATACACCACAATCAAGTAAGCGTCATCACAGGGATGCAGGGGTTGTTCAATATACAGAAATCCATCAACACAATCCACTACATAAACAAATGCAAAGAAAGAAATCACATGATCATTTTCTTCTTCTTCTTCTTCTTCTTCTTCTTCTTCTTCTTCTTCTTCTTCTTCTTCTTCTTCTTCTTCTTCTTCTTCTTCTTCTTCTTCTTCTTCTTTTTCTTCTTTGCATACTAAGGAGAGGTACCTAGTCTTAAGGTCTCACAATGGGTGGTCAGGAAAGCAGCAGTTATCCTGCAACATCTTGACATCTGATTCAACTGTTCCTAAATGATACAATTCAAAAGATACTGTAAACACATTTTAAAATCCATAGTTATTCTGAGATGGTTCCAACGTTAACCCTAGAACTACCAGAAAGAATTAGCAGTACAATTGAGAAGAACAGATAATCCACCTGACTATACATGTGCTCTCTTTAGGAAATCAGTCTGGTCATCTGGGGAGCACTCAATGTGAGATTCTCATCTGGCCAGGTCACTCTTTCTATGCAGGAGACCCATGGCACCAGGCTAGGTCTCTTCTAAGGAGACTTTGTTAGGCAATGTAACTAGTCCAGTTCCTCTCAGAGCAGTTCTATCCACTTCAACTCACAGCGTGGAATTTAAACCAAGAGAGCATACTGGAGCAGAAGTGAGCAGAGATGTAAACTCTAGCACATTCTTCTTGCTGCATTGTCTGAAGTTCTGTACATCTACAACAGTGCTGTCTGAGAAACAGGGTAGTAGGGGCAATGAGAAAACAGACTATCCATTGCACAATTAATAGTAAAGTAAAAATGTTTCAAAATCTACAATAAACCTGTATCTAATGGGTCAATGATGTGCTGAACTTTTGTTCTAGGGTCCAGCTGTGCAATAGACTTGCTTGGTCAGCTGGCATGGGTAGGGCTCATTTCCTGCCTGATTGAAGGGTGATTATGCTATACAGAGCTATGATGGTTTCTAAGTGGTAAAATTCACACAAGTTCTTGGTTATTTGTATCAGGATGATTCCTTGTGCAAATTTTGATGTAGATGAAGATAAAGTGGTTTCTTGGTCAACAATTGCAATTTCTTTCTCTTAAAGTCAGTGGGTTTCTTGTATAGCTCTATTACGATTGGCCCAGGTTTAATTTCATCCATCTCCATGAAGGCAAAACAATTGGTGCTGGTAAACCTCTTTTTAGGCTTGTAATATTTGAAATCAAAGAAGATGGCCACAACTTTGATTAACTTTTCAACACGTTTCTGGAGCTCAATGTCCACATTAAAATGAACATAAGTATCTTCTTTTCTTGAAGCCACAGGAGTATCTTATACGGGAGTTAAGTCTATGTCATTCAAATCTTCCATGCTGACTGTGATATAGGGGGTCGATGCACTGCCCAGAGTCTTTCGAACCAATTTTCTCAATTCTGATGGTGAGTAATGTCATCCCTGGTCCTGATGGCAACCATGGCAATAAAGTACCAGGAACTCTAGCAGAGAAAGAATGAGAGGTCCTGCTCCAGCACCACCTTCTTCATCTTCTTCAAATTGCAAATTCTCTTCTTCACCAGGTGCTAAAATCCCTCTTAATGGGATAGGCAGAACCTCAAATGGGAATTCTTTATTATTTGTAAGAATATTCTTCAAGATTGGTTCTAGCTTCTTCAGGTCCTCCAGTTTAAATATTGGGAACAGTGCACACATTGCATTGTGACACTTAAAAATCTAAGTAGGAACCATCTAAACAGTTCATGGAGACCCATCACCATCACACAAGCAAAGTTAAAAGACAGTAGAGGATTCAGAAATCTGCCAATACCATCAAGAACATACCAGAACCATAGATGTCTAGTTGAGGTAGAGCTCAGAAAAGCATAGAAACTATTGTGATGTTTTCGGGCCAGATGTGCTAAGTGTTGAACCTGAGGCTTCAAACTCACTAGGCTACTACTCTATCATTGATCTACAGCCTGAGCTCTGACATAGACATCTGACTGGGTAACTATGTATACCATTGCATATTGGTGGATCATGAGTTTGTTGAACACTTTAAAATAGTATATATTAATTAATGCTACAAAATTATTAGCATTATGCTAATGCTACAAAATTATTAGTAGTATAATCTGAAGCATCTTATAAGATGAATATTAACTCATAATTCAGTATCTGATTATTTGTATTTATAATGTTTTGTCACCTAGGGATAATATATGTATTAGTCAGGGTTCTCTAGAGTCACAGAACTTATCGGTGGTTTCTATATAGTAAGGGAATTTGTTGGTGACTTACAGTCTGTAGTCCAACTCCCAACAATGGTCAGCAGCAGCTGTGAATGGAAGTCCAAGGATCTAGTAGTTGCTCAGTCCTGCAAGGCAAGTAGGTGAAGAAGAGAGTGAGAGAGAGAGAGAGAGAGAGAGAGAGAGAGTAAATCTTTCTTCTTCCAATGTCCTTATGTAGGTCTCCAGCAGAAGGTGTAGCCCAGATTAAAGATGTGTGTCACTACATCTTTAATCCCAGATGACCTTGAACTCAGAGATCTCCCTTTCTTATATTTAGGTTGTGAGCCTAGCCTTTAATGGCTGAGTCATCTCTTCAGCCTGAGATCTCCCTTTCTTAATCTTCTGGAATTCATAGCCACTATGACTCAAGATCTGCATGCCAAGATCCAGGTCACAAACTTGTATCTCCCAGCCTACAGATGATGAGCCTTCCAATTCTGGATTGTAGTTCATTCCAAATATAGTCAGGTTGTCAACCAGGAATAGCTACTACAATATACATACATATATATATTTGAGATTAATATACTGATAAATATATATGGGGGCCCCATTAATATTAAAGTATTTGTAATTACCTTTATCTCTTCTATAGTCTAGCTAGCAGTATAAGGTCAGATTTCTTTCTTGTAGTGAAAATATGTCAATGATAAACCTTATTATAAAGGATGACTTTATGTTCTTTAGTTCAAATCCCTACCTGACATCAACTCCTCTTTATGTGTAATATTGTAAGACGTTCATGCCTATATGCTAATGACAAAATAGCAGAGGTGGACTTAATGGGAAACCTTGCCCTTGAGCCTAGAACAGTCTACATGATACCCAGTGCAATGTGCCAAGGAAGTCTTTGATGTCCCCAGAATGGAACAATGCATAGCAGAAGTGTGTTGTGTTGGCCTCAGAAGTTTCCAACCAAAAATGAGTAAGAAACCATTAATGTGAGAAAAATCAGTCAGGGAGTGCATGGGGGCAGGGGGAAGGGAGTTGGAGGGAGGAAAGGAAAGGGGGAAATGATGTAAGCATGTTGTAATTTCAAAAATATTTTTAAATATATTAAATAAAATGATCAGAGGGAAACACTAAGTCTGTAATCACAGCAGATGGACATTTTCTAGCTGCAAGTGCACAGGAAGTACCTTATCTGTGCTAACGCAGAATTTATTTTGAGGCCAGGTGGGAATATATTTTCAGCAATAGAGATACTAGTTTTTTAGATGTCTTAATAAATTGAGCTTTCAAAAACTGGGATGTCAGAATGGTTGGGTAGGAAAGGCACAAGACTGGCACCCTGAGTTTGATCACCAGAACCCACCTAATGGTGGAAGGAGACAACCAACTCCACAAAATTGGTTCAGGCCTTCAAGTGTGCACCATGGCACATACACCACACATGCATATCACGCACATGCAATAACAGAAACATCAACAATAACAATAATACATTTAAAAAACTAAAATTAATAACATTTGATTCACCATTGACATCTAAATAAGCTAATAGTGTCTTAAAAGATAATGAAGAAAATCTGTATGGTGGTTCCAACTGACAAAATTTAAGAGGAATATAAAAACAAGCAAAGTGTTTATGAAGTGAAATAAAAAAATTATTAAAGTACCCAAGGAGNAAAAAAAATATTTCTAGCAATGAATCCCTGCAATAGTTTAGCTTCTAAAAAATATCACTGGTTGTCACCATGAATTAGCATGGCTTTTGAAATTTTGGAGAGTGCCACAACATTTACTTATTAAATATATTTGGATCCACTAATAGAAGACATTTAGAACTTAGATGTAGTTTGGTGGTAAAACATTTACTTAACATTTAGGAGATCCTGAGTTCAATTCTCCAAATCTACCTAAAACAGCATAATAAAAACAATATAGGATGACTATATTGGAAAAAGAGTAATAACAAACATACATATTAAAACTTGTTTTCCTTTAACGGAGATCTGTCCATGCTTACTGCCGTTTGAGTGACACACCATCATTAGCTCTGGAGCTTTTAAAAAAGCAATAAGCATTTCACACATTTCACACAAGTCAAGATCTTCAGGGTGGAGTTCAGCTGTGTCTTCTGGCACTCTCCATGTGAATCCAAGGCCTGGACCTAAGATGCCCCGCCACCCTGACCCTGTGGTCAAAACTGCAAGTTGGTTATTTTTGATATTTAGAGGCTTTCATTTTCCTTTGAGATTGTTTCTGTTTTGTGATACTTTAATTACTACCTAATTTTCTTTGGATAATATTATTTTCTTTAGTCTGAAATGAATACCTAATGATATCTACCAATTCCTTTGAAAAATAAAACAAGATTATTTAATAAATACCTTTTGCATCTAATTGTGCTAGGTAGTTATAATTGTTAAAGCTCACTTTCTAAGTAATCTGGGACGACGGATTAAATTTTGTTTCTGACTTGATGATTATATATTACTGATTTACTTGGGGTTTTCTTGTTTGTTTTGTATTGTGGTTTTTTGAGGCAAGGTCTTGCTGTCTAGGCCAAAGTAGCCTAGAATCCACCTTCCTACCTTGGCCTGCTGATGCTGGGAATACTAGTGTATGCCACCATGCACTACTGAAGGCTGTTTATTTTAAATAGTCTGGTGGTTAGATTTTGTTTGAGGCAGACTAAATATTTTTTCTTAATGCCTTCATTTCTTCATCATTGTCAATAAATATAACCATTATTAAGAGCTTTAAGGTCTCTGGCAGCTTAAGAAACACTACGAATAACTGACAAACAATATTACATAAAATTAAAAGTCTTCCACAAAGTGAAGAAAACAACTTCATAATGACAGTCTGCAAAAATAGAAAGCACTCTTTGCTAGTTATATATCTCATATGATTTATGTCTAGAATATACAAAGGAACAAAAACACTAAATACCGAAAAAAAAAAAAATCTCAACCAACTCAATTAATCAATGAGCTAAAAAAAGTGAACAAACAGGAAGTTTTCGAAAGATAAAATAAAATGGCCAATAAACACATGAGAAACATTGCATACTCTAATATTAGCAAGGATGGAGGAAACAGAGAATTCTTATATTTGCTTGTTGGAATGTAAATTAGTCTAAGCACGATACACAAGTTCTTCATAACACTACACATGGCCCACCATCTGACACAGCTACATCAGTTCTGGGTATAGACCCAAAGGACTCTAAATATCATGCCACATAAATACTTGGACATTCATGTCAATTACAGCACTATGGCTAATAGCTAGGTATTAGAATCAGCAGTCCATCAGCAGGTGAATGGATAAGAAAATGTGATACCCATCCAACCCGCCAAAACACACACACACACACACACACACACACACACACACACACACACACACACTGTAGTTTTATACAACAATCTACAAGAATGAAGTTATGGCATTTCTGGAAAATTATTCAACTTAAGAACATCATATTAAATTAATCCAGATTTGGAAATATAAATATAGCAAATTTTTTCTCATTTCTGGACCTAGATTTCATAGAGGTACATAAAACTGAGTATGGACAGGAAAGGTAAGCACAAGGATAACGACTACATTCAATGTACATGACTGATTTGCAAGAAATTATCTATGAAACAGCACTGTGTGCAATGAATATTTATTAATAAATGTATTTTTCAGGGTGACAAATATGCCCTAAAATTACTATATTGATAGTTTTATAATTTTTAAATAAATCAATAAATCATACAACTTTAAATTCAATATGAGTTATATCTCACTCTTTCAAAATAGTCACAAATAATAAGTATTTAAGGAGCATTTTTACATAGAAGCATTTAACTTTGAAACTGTTCTGACATCTCAATGGAGGTTGCTGATAATGACAAGAAAGGGGTAAGCAGAAAAGTGTTTTCTCTATATTCAACATTTCTAACATCAAACTGGTGGAGGACTTAATAAATAAAAACTTTTATTTGCTTTTATAAAATTTCATATAGATCTTAAGCTAAGAGTAATTAGTAATTAGTAGATCAAAATTCTGAATATGTCCATCAAATCAAGTTTACCACTTAAATTGATCAAATTTCTTTACTCCTATTGCTTGCATGTATGTTAAATATATAGGTGACAGAGAGTCACAAATGATGGCTGACATTTAACCAGTTTCCTCTGATGTTATTAAAATGGCATTAGAGAAGCATACATAGTCTCATAAAGTGAAGGCAGGCTCCCTGAGATGATGCTGTCTTATTCCCAGAAGTCGTTGAGAGCAGAAATAGTGGAAAGCCTTGCAGGTGGGGGTGAGGGTGGGGTTATCTAAATAAGACCAATCAGGAGAGGGGAAGGACCCAGAGGCCCTATAAAACAACCAGCTCAGTCTCTGCTAGTAGAGGGTCAGCCTTAGGCCTCTCTATCCAAGAGGGATAAAGCTGTTATTTTCTTTTTCTCCACAGGTGGGTTTTCTGCCTTTCCCGGATTGCTCAATTCTCTGTCTATGTAAGGACATAAATTCTGGCAATCTTCTAGATAACCACCAGCACTGTGTTATACTATTTTAAATCTATACTATTTTAAATTTATACAATATTTTGTTAATGTCATAATTTGATTCTAGAGCCCACCATTTTGTCTTGGCATCCATAGCCTGCTCTGTGTCACTAAAAAGCTCTGTGCTCAGTCCATTGGGTTCAATTTTGTGTGCTTCTAAAATTGCCTCTGCTATCATCAAAGTTCCCACGTGCTTCCTACTATGCATTTAGCAGTACATTATTGCTTTTTTAATTAAACAGTTTATCACTTTGCTTAGGTGCTTCTTGTGTATAGACATATTTTGTGATGTTTTCCAACAGCAGCATTAAGTAATATGAATTTACTCATGTTCATGAATATGTTCATTAGCATGCACTCAAATGTATGCTCAATGCCTCTTCTAAGTTATCCCTTCTCCTGTTTTACTTTATGTATAGCTGATCATGAATTTTTTTACATCTCTTTTTCTGATGGGAAAGTTCTTTTAAAAATATTTCAGAATAGAAAAACATTATCTGCAAAAGACTAAGAAGATATTAGCTACATGCATAGAATCCAGATATCTTCATGGAGATACATGGCACAGTCTAGGAGAAAAAAGTAGTCTTGATTCCAACAACAAATATATAAAATATAAGAAGTGGTTACTTAGATGGTTTGTCCAGTAAATGATCCCACCAAAGTAGCAATTATTCACTATGAGAGTATCAGAAAGGGGGCTTAGGAAACAAAAGGAAGGAAGGTTCTAAACAATCCAGCTTTGTCTACAGGGATTCGATACCACTGTCCTGTACATATTCTCTGCTTGCTCCTCCCCAGTCCGAGAAAGATGTGGAGAGAGCAAAAACATGGACTTTTGTGGCGCACGTCTTTAATCCCAGCACTTGGGAGGCAGAGGCAGGCAGATTTCTGAGTTCGAGGCCAGCCTGGTCTACAAAGTGAGTTCCAAGACAGCCAGGGCTACACAGAGAGACCCTGTCTCGAAAAACAAAACAAAACAAACAAACAAACAAACAAAATGTGGACCTTCAAATGTCACCTGTCAGGCTGGTTAGAGACAAAAGAAAGAAAAATCTAATTATCAGAAGAAGTGGACTGAATACTTTCTACATTTCCCATAATTCACAGTGTTCCTCTAGAACTATAAGGATCTCAAGTTTAAAGATGATAACTAAGCAAACTTGTGTAGCCTACCAAATATTGCATTTAAAGCCACTCATGTCCTTACTAGTTATTGAAAAACTCTTAGTTTCATTCTATTTGTAGCTAACTTTAAATATATAATGATACATTTTAAAACATCACATCCTTAAGAGCCAACCCAGATATAATAACATGGCAAATCATAACAGAGGTATTATTGGCAGATAAATAGACTTAATAGCATAAAGGATAAATATCTGCACAGCTCCACTGCTGATTAAGGCTCATTTTAAATATAAAAATATTACAACCTAGCTATTAAAAGTGAAAAATGATTTTATAGCTTTTGTTTTCTCTAGCTATACCTTCCGATGTTGCAGATGCTTTATACACTTCTGCATTTTTAGAGTATATGTATTTACTTTAAATAAGCTTTTAATTTGTGTGTCGCATATCTGTATGTAGGAATATGCATGTTGGTGCTCTCAGTTGTGTATATAAGTGGAGATCAAAAATGTCCACTTTGGACATCTTCCTTTGTCACTATTTTATATTTTTTGTTTTATTTATTTTACGTGTATGAGTATTTTGCTTGCATATATGTTCATGCACCATGTGTATGCATAATGCCCTAAGAGACCAGTAGAAGGAATTAGATCCCTTGCAACTGGAGTTATGAACGGTTGTCACCATGTGGGTGCTGGGAACTAAATTCAGGTCCTCTGCAAGAACAAGTGTTCTTAATTAACCATAGGTATGTCCCATATCTCCTGCTTCCTCTTATTTTATTTTAGAGACAAGGCCTCTCTTTGACACTAGAGCTTGTCTAGAGCAGGCAGACAGAAGAGTCTCCTTTATCCTCTTGTTCCTATTCCCATCTGCCCAGTGCTAAAAGTATGGGCACAAACCAATACACTTGGATATTTAATATGTGTGCAGCAGAACTGAACTGAGGTACACATGCTTGTCTAGAAAGGGCTTTGGCCACTTACTCATCTTCCCAGACCCCAACAAATATTTTAACGTGTGTAATACTTTATAAAGCATGATAATTTCTAAACTGTAATTGTAATTAGTTACTATTACTATAGAAAGAACATTTTAAAATATTTTGTGTTCTTCTCACCTCATGATATTTTGGAATCTGAAAACCCCAAATGTCAGCAGATTTGGACATACAGGCCGTTATAAGCCAATATTGGATATGATAGTCTGATATAACTGGTGTCTTTATAGAAGAGGGAAGATATATAGACCTGAATTTACACAAAGGGCTATGTCAGTAGAATCACAGATTGAAGTTCTGCTAAAAGGAAAACAATGTCAAGCTATTTCCAAAGAATTATCAAAAGCTAGGGAAAGAAAAAAGTATTCTACCCAGAATTTCAGGGGAAATACTAGCCCTCAATACTTAATTTCAAACTTATGTTTTAATTAATATTTTATTAATTATTTTAAAATATCATAGAATGTATTTTGATCATATTCATATACCCTCAACCTCTCTGAGAACTACCCTCTCTATCGTCAAGTCATTATCCACCTGACACTGATTTTTGTTCTTCCCCTATATAATCCAGTTTGTGTTATGCAACTGCTTTCTGGAGTGGGGCCTGCTCTGGAATGTAGCAAACTTATTAGAGGTCACACCATTAAAGACAGCTGACTTTCCCTGTCCCAGCAGCTATCAAATGTATATACATCCTCAGTTAGAGGTGGGATTCTGTGCCCACCCGTACCCATGCTGGAATTTTGTCTGGCTGGAGCTTGAGTAAGTCTTGTGTATGCCATCTCAGTCTGTGGGTTCAAATATGAGTTCTTTTGTCTGGAAAAATGAGTGTTTTCTGAAAGTCACCCCACCACACACACTCCCCTCTGGTTCTTATAGCTCCTCCACCCCTTCCTCCATGAAGTTCCCTGTACCTTGGTGGGAGGGGATGTGATATGCATATCCCATTAATGGCTGTGCAATCCGCAGTATGTTATTCTCTTCATGTTGAACAGCTAAGGATCTTTGTATTGTCAACTGTCATCTCCTGCAAGAAAAAAGCTTCTTTGATGAGAGTTGAGAAATGCACTGCTCTATGGATATGGCAATGAGTTCTTACAATTCATTTTAATACTAATGTTCATTGATCAGAATGATCATTTTATGTTCTTTCCTATGGCCAGTGGCTTATGATCTGTCTACCCCATTATCAGTGCCAGGAATGGATTCCATCTCATGAAGCAGGATGTGATGGTTATTCTTGGATGTTCACTTGACAACACTGAAGTTAACTAAACCCCAAATGACTGGCACGCAAGTGAGAAATGTTTTCTTAATGAAATCATCTGAAGTGAAAAAACCCACTTCTAATCCAAATCTTTGAGGTGGAAAGATATGCCTTTAATCCAAATCTTTTGAGGTGGGAAGATTCGCCTTTAATCTGGAACACACCTTCTGCTGGCAGCCTATAGAACGGACATGGAAGAAGGAAGTGTTTGGCCTTGTTACCTGTTTGTTCTTGCCCTCACTAGCAAAGTCCATTCCTTCACTGGTATTTAGAGCCAACGTCTTAGAGATTCTGGCACACACTGGAGAACACCTGAGACATCCAGCTTTGTCTGGATTCTTGGACCTTCCATTGGTAGACAACCACTGATGGACTACCTAGAATACAGCCTGTAAGTCATTCTTTTAAAAAATCTCCTTAAGATAAAGGGAGGTAGAGATGAGATGGAGATGAGATAGAGATAAAATAGAAATATTCATTCTGTAAGCTCTTTTCCCCTCAAGAGCCCCAACTTACAGACAGGCCTTAGAGCCAATCAGAAAATGATTGCTTACTACTGCAGCATCCGTGTCAGCATCGCTTCAGAAGGCGATCTCTTAGACCAGTCACTATTGTAGCATTCAGAGTTCATATCTGGGTGAGAATGATTTTTTTTTCTTCTCATAGCATGGATAGAATCTTTCGGCACTACAAAAGCCACTATGGGTGGAGCTTCCAAGTTAGAACTGGCTTGATTTTTCATCTTTTTTGTGAGTTACGTAAGTGATGTCCTCAATTGTAGGGTCTTCCAGTCAAGCTCTGGAAGGTACCCATGAACATAACCAATAGTGTATAATGCTTAGGGTAGGTATCAATAGGAACAGCAAGACAATCTTATTTCTTTCTAAAAAGTGACCTCTGTTAATATTATTACTTTTTAATTTGAAGCCCTAGAAGATTAATAGGCCAAGTTAATAACATCTATGATTTTTAGTGCTTTCCCAGAATTTCCAGTAAACACATAAATTTATTATACAATGCCCCCCCAAAAACTACTTTTCTCATCTTTGTTCTTGTACAGATTTACATATATTGTTTATGAAAGAAGGCCCATACCTTCTCACAAATCTCAAAGTCATTTGTGACCTAGATTTGCCATTAAAAACTACCACCCAGAAACCTGTTCTAAATCCTATTAGTGATGTCTCAAAGTGGGTGTTTCCATATTCATTTCAAATACTTCCTTGGACTTTTAGTGTTTTTGCTGAATTCTTATCTTCTGTGCACATGTGAAACAAGGACAAAATATTCATAAGAATAAAAAAGTAATTTATTATTTTAATCGAATGATGTCTTCTAGCAGATGCGTCCTAACAAACCAACACTTCATGTTTCATGACTATGTTAAATACATTGATTACTTGTTTCTTTCATAAATCCTCCTTCTGAAATAGATTAGAATTTTTACCAGAGCAGTGGATGACTACAAGGAAACAGTTTTTTGAGCGAGTGTACACAAGTCTTTACAAGCTCAAATCAAGGAGCATCCCAATGTGAAGAAGGGAGATGGGTATGAATTGCAAGCTAAGGCAAGGCTGACAAATTGATTGCTCTGTGACAGGGCTGGCCATGCTCCAGTGGGAGGGTATGCATTCAAGAGTGTATGGTCCCACCCACCATACTTGGTAGGTGGAGGAAGAGAAGGAAGAAGAAGAAGCAAGGCTGGGGGCTATAAAAGAGAAGAGGACACAAGTTTCAGTGACTAGAGAGAGGTGTGGATCTGGATCTGAGAATGTATAAGCTCAATTACATTGTACAGTTTTCTCAAAGAACTAATTTTTTAAAAAGTTTTATAAGGTCAAGCTCAGAAGGCCTTTACTGTTCTCTGGACAGAAAGAAGGCTACAAGCTGCTACTTCAAATGGGCCACAAGGTCTGTATCAGCCCCAGGTTTTCTTTCAGTCTTCACTCAGTACTTATTGTGTCTTTATGTATTTTTTTTTCTATACAAACTCTAGCACATGGAGTTCTTCTAAAAACTGTGAATAAAATTTATAATTCCTAAACTGCATTTGCTCTGTTTCTGCAGTTCTGTGCTAGCAGCTATATGGCAGCTCTATTGGGGTCTTTCTAAATCTGTTTTCTAAACAGTATGCTTCTTAGTGGTTGCCAGTTCTCTTACCTACTTACTCAATGAGACAATGCCTCCAAATATTCCCAGTGCTGGTACATGTTTTGTTGTTGTTGCTGTTGTTGTTGTTGTTGTTTTGTTTGGTTTTGTTTTTGTTTTCCTTACTATTCTTTGCTTGATTTAATCAGTTTTTGGTGAAGGTGGAATTTTTCTTAGGGATGGTTATCCCAGGAAAGGAAGTCTCAGGGAAATGTGATTGGAGATTATGCATGACAATATCCTTTTGTCTCTTTACTACCTCAATGGTTTTCTGAATCACTGACTTCTGGAGCTGTGCATGTGTTTACTTCAAAGTGGGAAAGCTAGATTTTGGATAGAAACATCTCTTGGAAAAGCACTCGATCCACTAAATGTTCCATCACTTCTTATACTTTATTCTGGTGGCAAGCCCCCCTCATTCTAAGTTTTAAAATGCATACTTTCTTTGTACTGGTTCCCTAAGCCTTCCTCACACACATTTAGCATTTCTATGGCAATGTGTCTTAGAGTTTCAGATGTAAGTCTAGCATGACTTTATTTGATCCAGAAGACTTGTATTTCCAAGCCTTTGCTGTGCTGCCCATGAGAATGAGCCTATGGTGAGTGTGGGTCTCCAGCAGCAAGGGCTCTTCATCTGGTTTTGGGAACAGTTGTACAGCAGTTATAGAAATGTCTGAAACGCTTCAGGATGGATTTCTGTAGCTGGGTTTTCCTTGTAATAAAAATATAGTCACTTTAATATGATTTCACATGAATGACCCTCATAATACTAAACAAGTCCAAGTCTTAATCAGAGAGCTGGAACTTCTTGACCTGACAATTTCTACATTTCTCAAACTTCCCAATGATATCAACAGGACAAGACAGATCATTGCTGTCAGCTGTAGCTGGAAGGTTTAAAAAGCCTTTGAACAAAGGATGACCTCATGGTCTGCAGACCAAGCTCCATTATTGCTTCTAAATGGAGTCTCAAGCAGTTTGCTGAAGATTTGAAAACAGATAAAATGAACACATTTACACAACTATGTTTAACATTGCAGACTCAAAATTAAATTTATAAGGAAGAAACAACATGTAGGAAGAGGGGACGAATTAAAGAGTGGAGTTATATACACCTTTATAGTGACTTTTCAATAATTTTACTACTTCTACGTTACTTTTCTATTGAAAATAGATTTTTCATACGTTATATTCTAATCATGCCTTCTCCTCCTTCACCTCCTCCCACATCTTACTCATCTCCTAGATTCTCCCCAACTCATCATGCACTCAAATCTAAATCCTTTTTTTTAAAATTAGAAATAGTCATCTAAAAAATAAAATAAAATAGAATAAAAATAAACAAACCAGAATAGGATAAAACGGAAAAAAAAAGCCAGAGAAAAAGCTTAAGAAACACATACAGATGCTGTGATACACATTTGCATACACAGAAATCTCATAAGAACACACAAATAGAAACCATAACATATAAAGAAAAGACCTGTAAAGGAGAGGAGGAAGAGGAGGAAGAGAAAAAGAAAGAGGGAGGTGGATTTTCTCATACCTCCCCCCCCAAAAAACCCCTCCACAGATACCACTGAGTTTGTTGTGTGTTGGGTATCTACTGTTGGGTGTACAGACTACTTTTGTGTGTGTGGTTTGCATACTCAGTGAAACTTTTTTACAGAAAACTAATATTTTTCTTTGTAAGAGGTTATGGATTGGAGCTAGATTCTGGGTTAGGGGTGAGGACTTGTGACCACTTCTCCTCTCATCATTGAGACCCCATCTGTTTTAAACTTCTCTAAGTCCTGTACATACTGCCACAGTCTCTGTGAGTTTGTAAGTCTATCAATCTTGTTTAGAAGACACCATTTCCTTAGTATCATTCATTCCCAATGGATCTCACATTCTTTTTGCCTCCCCTTCTTCAGAGTTTCCTGAGCTATAGGTAACAGGATTTGATGGAGATATCCCACTTAGGATGTTCCAAGGTCTCTCACTCTTTCGATATTGTCCAGTAGTGAATCTCTGTATTTGTTCCCATCTACTGCAGAAGGAAGTTTCTCTAAAGATGAAGAACATGAAGTTGATTTGGAAATCCAAAGAGTAGATCTCAGAGAAATTAGGAGAAGGTATGGAGGGTGCGTATGATTAAAATACATGTGTGAAATTCTCAGTAAGTATATTAAAATGTTAAATGCAAAAACACAAATATAAAATACTACAAAATATGGAAGATACAACAAATGATAATTAAATGTTTGGGAGAGATGTTAAGAAAAATTAAATGTGTCTTAGATGATAAAACAAAATACCACGTTAATAGATAGATTCAGAATCAGAGATATTTAGTACAAGGAGTGATTTGAAGAGAATGCCAAAAACAGAAAAGTCTAACCTCTGAGGAGAGGACACAGAGAGGAGGAGTGAGTTCTAAGAGGTGAAATTTAAATTATATGTATTCAGTGAGCAGGTCAAAGAAATGGCTCCAGAGAGCTTCAGAGGCAGCTATTCTGAAACTTTTACTAAATAGTAACCCATACATTCAGAAGGTGTGGTCCCATGATGAAAGACAATTATAAAAATGTATAAATACATATAAGAGAAGACAGAGCACTTACCAGGAAACGAAAACTAAATAATCTAGAAACTTGCAAAGAACAAATGTTCAACTTCTGAGTAGCCTAAATATATTAAAAATAAAATAATAATAATAATATAGTAATTAAAAAAAAAGACACCAGGAGACTGCTCAGAAATGCAAATCCCTAATAGTAGGGTTAAAGCTCCTCCAGGAAAGTTACTCTAAACTTTCTTTAACAGAATTAGCATTAAATGAATCTAGTTGACCCAAAAGAAAAAGGTGCCTGTTAAAGAAATCCTATTACTCTTTAAAAGAAAGCCATGTGTTTATGGCTTTTACTATTGACACTGTTCACATGCATACATAACAAAAGGAAAGAAGGAAAGGGAGGAGGGAAAGAAAGAAGGAGAGAGGAGTGCTGAGGGGAGGGAGGGAAAAGGGGGAAAGGAAGGAAGCAAGAAAGCAAGGAAAAAAGCTGGGAGGAAAGGGGAAAATGACAGCAACCCACTGGATAGGAAATCAGGATAAAAACAAACCCCAGAGTCACAGGGATAATGGAATTGATAGATAAGTCCTTAAAGCAAATATGACATTAGTGTTTTCTTTTCTTTCTTTTTTTTTATTAGATATTTTCTTTATTTACATTTCAAATGTTGATGTTAGTTTTTTAAAGGAAAGCATGGACATAAATTGAATGAAGGAATCAAGGAAACAGGAAGCATACAGGAATGAAAGGATTGCCTAAACCTACAAAGTGAATGCACTGGGTCAAAGGATAGCTGTTGGTGTTGGGTATGGTGACGATTAATTCTCTAAACTGGGAT
This sequence comes from Mus minutoides, assembly GCA_902729485.2. Taxonomy (NCBI): domain Eukaryota; kingdom Metazoa; phylum Chordata; class Mammalia; order Rodentia; family Muridae; genus Mus; species Mus minutoides. The sequence goes on from CACVCL010021386.1 coordinate 16,031, forward strand.
GGAAGACGGATAATCAACAACAATGCAAAAGAATCTATTTGTAGTCAAGTAGTGGTAGATTCCAAAGCACATGTCCTTTCCTTGAAAGTAAAAATTTCACAGAAAAAAAATGTAGAAGGAAGAGAAATGAATGAAGTAAAGATCTGGAAATATATTACAGGGTAAGAGCAAAATAATAGACACAGGATAGTACTAAAGATTCAAATTAGATGAACTGTTAATTTCTGAGTTTAGATGGTTTTTTATGGTTTTCAGATTGGAAAGCAATACAGTGTTACGTAAATCTAGGATCTCAAATGGATATTAGAAAGAGGTCACCTTGTGAGATTACACAAATAAGAGTTAACTTGGAGAAACTGAAGACATGACTACAATAAAGTGGATTGTCTCGGAGGGAGCAAATGACTTCAGAATATAAATATTCATATGGAAATTATATTATTAGAACTGAAATAACATTCAATTAAGGTAAGAACTAATGGTGTTTATCAAAAGTATGATGTGTGTGTGTGTGTGTGTGTGTGTGTGTGTGTGTGTTAGGATTTTCCCTGTCCAATTGATTTAAATATTAATGCAGCAGGAGACCTGTGATTAGACAGGGTAAAGGGAAGCAGAGATGGAGGAGACAGGAGGAGGGAGAAGATGGAGCAAGAGAAGGATGATTCAGATTCCACGTAGCTTTAAATAGCCACAGGTAGCTATAAATATCAAAAAGGATAAAATAATTGGGATAACTTGCCCATTCTAGGTGGGCAGTTTGTATTATTGCCTATTGGCTCTGAAATTATTGTGTGGGAATCTTGTGAATTGAGAATTTATTGATATATAAATCTGACTGGTTAATTATAAGCTTCAAGAGTTTTGATTTTATCAGATTACTGGGTATTGTGATATCTAACCACGAGGTGGGCAGTCATTGCATGGGGCTGGCATGGCAATGACTGGCCAAGGGAACTTAGCTAGTTGGGTAGAGATGTCTCAGGAGCCTCCAGGCCAGAGAGTCTGCCGAGATGAGAACAGCTGGCTGGCTGGAGCCATGTGGCCTGCCGATGTCCGGTGTAACTCGTGTACTTGCCATTCTTTTTAATATTTTCTGCAACATGTATTTATGTATAATCTATGATTAAAGTAAGAATGAATGTAAAATTCTTTGAATCTCTCTCTTGAGGGGTAGAGAGATGTCAAGACACATGTTGGTCTCTAAGAGAGCATGTGGGAGGGGGATGGATTCTTTCTAAGTTAGAAGGGCCTCATATTAGCAGGAAAGTCTCTTGAGTGTTGTCATTACAGGATGGATACATTTGTCTGGCCCACCAGATATGCACATTACCTCCACTAGGAACCTTTCACCTTCTACCTAACAGCAGCCTTTCTTGCTGAAATTTGAAATGTATTGAAAGAAGCATTACAATTTTATCCTTTGTTTCTTGAGTGGACAGCTACATTCTCATCTCCCTGAAAGTAATTTTAATGAAAAAATGGTAAGAAGTATTAAGTCACAGAGAAGTGATGACAGGTAGACATTGATGAAAGTCAAGAGAGCTAGGAACATATTACTCAGGACTCTAACAAAGGGCAATGCCATGTGCCATGGCTTCTACATGCCTAGAACATGTAGCCACAAGTAAAGTGTGGCTATGTGTGCCAGGATGAATCCAGGCATGAGGTTTTCTTAACATCTGTGAATTTTACTGCTCAAAACAATTGAGCTTAAGCCAAATTCCCTCAAAGGAAAGGCAAAATTTGTATGCGGTAAACTTATTTGCACCTTTCAGCGCTGATGACAGACTACTGAATTGAAAGGAATGTTACATATGATCCTTGAATGTGTTGGAGCAGGAGGCTGGGGGCAGGCAGCATGGGAAAGTGAAGAAAGGTGTGTGTTGTTTGGCGCTCTGTCTCCAGGTACTTAATCCCTTTCTTTCAAAAATTAAAACTGAGATGACAGCTAAAATAAATAATTGGCTTGATGCTAGAACTCAAAATTAGATTAAAGCACATTTTCTTTTTTCCTGCTTCAGGGTTTCAGTAATGTGTGTGTGTGTGTGTGTGTGTGTGTGTGTGTGTGTGTGTGGTGTATGTATAGGTGTATATGTGTGGTGTGAGTGTGTGGTATGCATGTGTACAGTGTATATGTGTCTGTGGTGTGTATGTGTTTGATGTATCTGTGTGTATATGTCATAAAGAGGTAGTATGGGAATGTGGGTGTGTATATATGTGCATGTGTGCATGAGAAATGTGTGTGTGTGTGTGTGTATGGTGTGTGTATATGTGGTGTGTGTTTAGTGTGTATGACTGTGTTTGGTGTTTGTAATGTATGCATGTATGTGTGTATGCACATGTGTGCATGAATACATTGGTGTGTGTTTGTGTGTGTGTGTGTGTGTGTGTGTGTGTGTGTGTGTGTTCCCCTCTGAAAATAAAGGCCAAGTCTCAAAGGTAGCCAGGATTTGAAACTTAGCTTATCTTATAGGATCTCATTCTTATATCTCAAGGACCACTCTGGAGCAGCCAAAGGAAAAGCACATAAACTTGTTTCTATGCTGAGCATATATCATATAAGACTCTAGTTCACTACTTTGGCAATGTATATCAATTATCTCAATCAATGCAAAACATTGTAATTAGTTGTATTAATGTTTCAAATACCAATAATATGAGCACAGTCTCTAAACCTGTGTGCCTTCACACTACTAATTATGTACTAAACTATGTTACTAAACATTTATGATTAAATGTATTTATTTTATCACCAAAACTGAGTTAGTGAGTGATGTCCACAAAAGAGGCAAATTATGGAAATCCAAAAGTCTTGTTTGAGTAAGCAAAATAACTGTAAAACCGATGGAAATAACATTATTACACAAAATGAAATAATCTAATTAAAAGAATAAAAGAAAACAATACAAATTAACACAGCCTTAAGCATGCACAGTACACTATCTGGTATACCAATGTAAACATAAAAGATCTCAGAAAAAGAGACCTAAAGAGAGAAAAATCTGAAAAAATAATGGCTTCAAACTTTTCAGATGATTTTATAACACACAAATATGAATATAGAACATGATCTTCAGGTGTTATAACTAGAATAAGTTTGAAGAGATTTGTACACAAGGGTGGTATAAACCAGACATTCAAAGAAATCCAAAGAAAAACTTGAGAAGCATTTAAAAATAAATGCATTTCTAATAATGACATAATTTTGTAAAATATATGGGCTTTAAGGGCTGGAGAGATAGTTCTGTGTGTAAAAAGTTTGCCAGGCAAGCTTGAGGAACTGAATTTGAATCTTCAGAATCCACATAAATTCAGTTGATGCAGTTCAAGTGTGTCTGTAATGCTTGTCTTCCTGTGGGAGGTGGAGGAGGTCAATAACAGAAGCTTGTGGGCCGCTAGCCCAGGATAAGTGACAGAAAACCTCAAGAGATTCAATCTCAAACCAGACGCAGGCCTGGACCTGAAGATTTCTCTAACCTCCACACACTGTGACATGTGTGTGCCTTTATTATCACCACACACACACACGCACATACACACACACACACACACACACACACACACACACACACACACCATGTACGTACAAACACACAAGTCAAAGTAATAAGTAACAATGAGAGTGCTTGCTGCAAGGAAAACTTATAGCTTCACATGCCTCATTTTAAAAGAAGGAACAATGTTAATCATAAAATTGTCCCTAGCAGGTGTTCCCACAAGCCAATCTGGTGGACCCAGTTTCCCAATTGAGATTCCTTACTGCCAAAAATATCTAGGCTTGTGTCACATTGATAAAAAACTAATAAGTACACCAAGGAAACATCATACAAAATCAAACTCAGATAAAGATCTAGTGTCCAGAGCACAGAATCCTTACATCTTAGTAACCAAAAGATAAATGACCAAAACTAAGCAGAGCGGAACTGATGTTCCTTTAAAGAATATATACAAACCCACAGCAATCGCATGAAAAACCAAGTAACACAACTATAAGAAGGGAAGGGGAGGGGAGGGGAGGGAAGGGAAGGGAAGGGAAGGGAAGGGAAGGGAAGGGAAGGGAAGGGAAGGGAAGGGCAGGGAGCTAAGCTAGAAGCTCCTTCCTGCTCACTGGCATCCATAGTGACAGAAGATGCTATGCAGGTGGTTTGGGAAGAAACTTGTCAACACTCTAACCCAGCTGTGGATCCTGCATGCTGCCACACTCACCTTCCAGAGAAAGTATGTCCACAGGTATAATAACTGCACAGTTGTTCTAGGTGTAATGGACTATTTCTTATTGCCTCTGAGGCCTGCTTATGAGAGGAATAAATTTCTGTCACTGTAAACCTGATCAAAGCAGTAAGACACACTTCCCATGGATCTTTTGCTGTGTTTTGTTAACATACATTTAAACTGCCTTCTACGTGTTTATTTAATGCCTATGATTGATGCAGCCTTAGTTGCAGAAACCTATCCTACCTCCCTCCTCCGGTCTTTTCTGCAAATTCTTTCCCGATATTCATCTTTTTTTGGTTGTTTAACTGAGTTTTAACAGGGCTGTCTGTGTTACAAGGTTGAAACTCTACTAGGTGACTCACCCAACTGAAGACAATGGTTGTACTTTCCTCAGAAGATCAGACAAAAGTTCAGAAGGGCCCCAGTTAGTGATTGCCTGCAGATAAGTTCAGTTTTACACAGGCTCAGTGCAGGCAACCACAAGTGCTGTGAATGGTAATGACCACATCAAGATGGGAAAATAGCATTTCATAGCACTTCTCTATATTCTCTAGGTCTTACATTCTTTTTGCCCATCTTTCAAGATGTTCCCTGGACCTTGGAGGGAATGGTATAAGTGTCCTGCTTAGGGTTGGTCATTTAAATGTCACATATCTTCAGCATCTTGAACATCGAAGAGTCTCTGCATTTACCAGTATGCAGGGCAAGGAAAAGCTTCCTTGAATAAATCTGAGAGCAACATCTGTCTGTGTTTATAAACACAAGGCAGTTTGGATCCATGTCAGTTTAACTAAACAACAGCACTAAGTTCCCTCTTGGGGCCTTGGACTTTCCCAACCATGATTTTTTCTTTTTTTTAAAGCCAGGATTACAGTACCAGGCATAAATTCCTTCCTGTTTAAGAGGCCTCACATTACATTGGTTATTTATACCATAACAGTAGTGCCACTGTTGAACAAATGGTCACATCATGACTGGCAGGCTGGTATTGTAGTTTTGGGGTTCACAGATTCATAAGACTGATGATTCCTTTTCTCCCCAGAAACCTACATACCATCTTCTATCATGTGCTGCATGGATAGACTATATCCATGTAGTAACTGTGGTGGTTTGAATAAGAATGGCCCCCATAGATTCACATATTTGGATGCTTAGTCACCAGGACTGATTGGAAGGGATAAGGAGGTAGGGCTTTGCCGGAGTATGTCACTGGTGGTGAGGTTTGACTTATAAAATCTTACACCTAGTTTCTCTCTCCTGTAGATCCTGTAGATCCTGAGGTAGAGCTCTCTGCTTCTCCAGCACCATGTCTGCCTGCATGGTGCCATGCTCCCCACCATGATGACAGTGGACTAAACTTCTGAAGTTATAAGCAAGCCCCAACTAAATGTTTTCTTTCATATGAGTTTCCATGGTCATGGCATCTTGTCACAGCAATAAAACATTGACTATGATGTCCCCTATATCTATAGTTCCTATATGTCTTTTCTTGGTCTGATTCTAATTCATTTACATTTTCCTCAGAAAAGAGTATCTAGGTTGCTCCCATGTTTTGGTAATAATGAATAAAGCATCTGTTAAAACTTGCTCTGTAGTTTTATTGAGTATGGGATTGGTCAAATATTTTAAAGTCCTACAGATAAATGCCACTGAATATGGTTTCTGAGTTGTATAGTAAATGCTTTCTTGGGATTCATTGTGTAGACGAGGAAAGTCTTGACCTTACAGAGATCCACCTGCATTTACCTCCTGAGTGCTGGGAATTAAAGGTGTATATGCTACCAAGCACTGTTTTTTAATTTTTTTTTTTAGATATTTTCTTCATTTACATTTCAAATGCTATCCTGAAGGTCCCCTATACTCACCCCTACCTCTTGCCCTGCTCCCCTACCTACCCACTCCCACTTCTTGGCCCTGGCGTTCCCCTGTACTAGGGCATATAAAGTTTGCCTCTCTTCCCAGTGATGGTCGACTAGGCCATCTTCTGCTACATATGCAGCTAGAGACTTGAGCTCTGGGTGTACTGGTTAGTTCATATTGTTGTTCCACCTATAGGGTTGGAACCCTAGATACCATGCACTTTTTCATAGATACCAAAGGGTCTCCCAAACAATACCATTTTTTTATTCCATCAGAAATAGTTAATAGTTGATTTTGAATTATATCCTCCCCAAATTTGATTGTGTTTGTGCTCTGGATTTTGGCCACTATATGAGGTATGTGGTAGTATTTCATTGTGTCAATATGCATGTTTTTGATAACATGTGGTGGACAAATCTTTACAAATGTCTGTTACCCATTTTCTGTTAAGATTTTTGTTAAAGTGGTAAGCTCAAATTTTAAAAATGTATTTTTGTTGTTGTTGCTGGGTTTTTAAAATTAAACTTTGGGCATAGGAGATCAATGGCGCTCTAGTTTATCTTTTGCAAATATTTTCAAGTAGTCTGGAGTATTCTCTATCTCCGTCTCTGTGTCTCCGTCTCTGTCTATCACTCTATCTCTGTCTCTCTCTTTCTCTCTCTCTCCCTTTCTGTTCATCAAAGTAGTCATTTTAATTAAAAAGGAAATATCACTTGCTGTATAGAATGTGCCTTGGCTGTATATAAAGAATCACCACAATATTCAAATTCCTAAAGCCCTTCTCTTATGTTTTCTCATGTTTATAGTATTGTAGGGCAGCTATCCATTAAAGATGTGAGGTCTTGTAATGGTTGGGATTGTTTTTAATCAATTTGAGAAAATCTATAGCCACCTAAAAAGAGGAGACCTGAGTTAAAAAACTGCTTCTATCAGACTGGTCTGTGGTCAAGCCTGTGCAGATTCTCTATATTAATGATTGATGTGGCAGGGCTCAGGTCACACTGGGCAGGTGGTCCTGGCTTATATTAAAAAAAAAAATAAAAGTAGCTGAGCAAACCAGGGGAAGTAAGTCAGGAAGCAGGGTTCTTCCATGGGCTCTGCTTCTGTGTCTGTCTCTAAATCCTGATGGGGTTCCTGCCTTGGCCTTTCTCAGTAATGTTCCATGATTTGGATACAGAAGCTAGCCAAATGAACTCTTTCCTTCCCAGGTTGCTTTTAATCAGTAGAGGGTTTTTGGTTTGGTTGGGTTATTTTCTTTCTTTCTTTCTTTCTTTCTTTCTTTCTTTCTTTCTTTCTTTCTTCACAGTAACAAAATATAGTAGAACAGGGCTAAATTTGTATTATATTTTTGCATGTTGGTGTCCTGCAATATTTCTTGAAAGACTGTCTTTGGAACATAGTACTCTTAGTTTAAGAGATAAGTTGACTATATCTGGTAGTCTTTTTTCGAGCATGTCCTGGTCTATTCTGTTCTTGTTTTTGTTTGTCACCTTAAGTTAGATTAAGATTGAAGAAAAACTTCAATTGGGAAGATTCCTCCATCATCAGATTAGGTGCTTTTTTTTTTTTTTTTTATTAATGATTTATATGGGAAGGCTCAGCCATCTAGGGACAGTGCCAGCCCTGTGCAGGTGGTCTCAGGTTGTGTGAGAAACTAGACTAAGCCAGCCATGGAGAGCAAGCCAGAAAGCAGCTTTCCTTCACAGTTTCTACTTTATTACCTAACTTGAGTCTTTTCCCAATTTACTTCTGAAAGAGTCCTCGCTATCGTCTCACCAGCAAGAACGGACGCGGACACCAGGATCCTTCTGCAGCAAGCATTTAATGAAGAGGAAGACCCCGAGCCCCAAAAAGGCACTGCCTATATACACCCTGACGCATCGTGTATGCTTCTGATTGGCTGCTCACTCACCATGACTCGGCACACGCTCACCTTCAGCACATGCGCCATCAACTTGTTTACTGAGGAGAGCACCGGATGTGGCTCTCTACATACTTCCATGATAGAAGTTTAAATAAGGACATGGTGCTTTATCAAATGAAACAAACAAACAAACCCAAGAATCAGGTCATCTCAGTCTACCTCACTGATACATTTATTTGTCTGTTATTTCACCAATATTCTTGATCTTCTGTACTTTTTGAAGAAATCCTGGGGCATCTCAATCCCGTGTCTTCGTTCTTATTCAGTTCTGTTTTGCCGCTATGGGTCTTTTACTTTCACATCTTCAGTCTGTTTTACTGTCCTCATTACAGTTTCCTGTGACATTATTGATCTCTCATTGAATCCATAGATAAAGTTTAGGAAAAGCTGACATGCAGACAATACTGAGTGTTCATCTCTATGAACTTGGAATAGCCTCTACTCATTAATTTAATTTCTAAATTTTACTTATCAGAATTTTATGGGATTCTTCTATCAACTTTGATAGATTTGTACCTAAAACTTTTATGTGGCAAGTGATAATGTAAATATTTCTCATTTAGGTTGTGCTTTTTATTACTTAAATGTTCATACAATAAAACCTGATTGTGTTCCTTTCTCTTCCTGAACTCCTCTTAGAGACTCCCCATATTCTTACCCAGCTGACTGTGTGTTCTCTCTATTTTTATTTCAAATTCCACATGTTCATTGGTATTCTGAAATCAGCTATTTTTGTATGTTTACTCTACTGTATACACCCTTTCCATAAATGCTGATTTCTCTAATTTCTAAAATTATTTAATGTTGAAATAATCTGTATGTGCAAAAAGTGAAAAATTAAATTAATAGGTAACTTTCCCTTGATTTTTTAAATTCAGTTTTAGCTTGTATTCTTATGTTAAACATCCAAAGAGAACTTAAAAGGGCTATAATATTATAATATAACAAACTAAGCTACAGAATATACTCAGTTTACTAGATCTGCTCATTTCCTTCTGTGCATCAAGATTACTACTTTTAATCACATAATCAGCCACCAAATGCAGACACTACTGCATACACCAGCAGGACATTGCTGAAAGGACCCTGATATAGCTGTCTCCTGGGAGGCTTTGACAGTCCCTGACAAATGCAGAAGTGGATGCTCACAATCATCTATAGGGCAGAACACAGGGTCCCCAATGTAGGAGCTAGAGAGAGTACACAAGAGCTGTAGGGGTCTGCAACCCTATAGATGGAACAACATTATGAACTAATCAGAATCCCCAGAGCTCATGCCTCTAGCTGCATATATATTAGAAGATGGCCCAGTTGGCCATTATTGGGGAAGAAAGGCCCTTGGTCTAGCAATGTTTATATGCCCCAGTACAGGGGAATGCCAGAGCCAAGTAGTGGGAGTGGGAGGGTAGGGGAGCAGGGCAGGAGGAGGGTATAGGGGACTTTGGTGATAACACTTGAAATGTAAATGAAGAAACTCTCTAATAATAATAAAAAAAGAAATAACAAAAAAAAAATTACTACTTTTGCTAAGAATCAACTTATCTTCCACAGAAATCCAGGATCAGCACCCACATCACCAGGATCAGCACCCACATCACCAGGATCAGCACCTCCACATAAGGCTCCATTTTACTCTCCTCTCCACCTTATAATTTTTTCTTCCATAATTTTGTTATTTTATGAATGTTGATCACAGGTGTAAAAAAAATAGGAAGGTCATGTGACTGGTCAAGGTGTAAAAAAAAGAAAGGTCATGTGACTGGTCAAGGTATAAAAAAAAGAAAGGTCATGTGACTGGTCAAGGTGTTAAAAAAAAAAAAAGAAAGGTCATGAATGTTGATCACAACTCCAACTTCCTACTATTGGCTATTAAAAGTATATGGTCAAAAAACATTTTATTCTTGAAACTCTAATTAAATAATATGTTCTTTTTTAAAAAGCTACTTATTTCTACTTTAAAAGATAGTAAAGCTGAATAGATTACACTCCCCTTCCATAATTTTTCCAGACTACATCTTAAATTTATTAAGTTAATATTTCCATTATAAAAGTTGATTATTTTATGTTTTTATTATAGTTTTTCTCTTTTAATTCTCAGTAATTTTCTTTGACCTAAAGGGTCCAGTGAACATCCTGCTGTCTTGGCTTTTTTAGGATGCTTGTCTTCTGCCTCATCACATCGTTTTGCTCTTTTTACACTCCAGAATTCAGCACTACCAATGTTCACAACGTCCACAGCCTCTGAGTATTTCTTGCCTCTCGTAATCCTCTGTATTTCCACTCTTGTTCCCCAACACTTCCTTCCTGCTCAAGTTTTCTCTCGCCTTTTTACAATTCAACCTCTTGTTCACCACTGTCCATGGTCTCATACTAAGACATCACCTCAAACTTAGACTTTTACATACATGAAATATTTTTCTGTAGATGGAAAAATCCCTCTATCAGTCAAGAAATCTCTACCCCTTGTGTCTTTGATGCATCAAAATAAAGACCCAAGAAAAAGAAATAAACCTGGGAGATCTATTTAAAAAGTACAACATGAAAGTGACTCAAAACTCATTCCTAGGCACCAGAATTGATTAGCTGTGCTTTGGAATTGAGTACCAAAATCACTTTCGTCAGTATTAAATTAATCTTAGCAGGAATGAATGAAATAACCAAGTACTTTACCATGTTCTACATCACTGAGTCTTAATGAACTGACTGAGAATATTTTTTCCACAAATGGCTTTTTGTTCACCAGACTAGCTTTGTATTCATTTCACTAAACTAAATCCACTGAAAATAGCTTCAAATTCTGTTTAAGAGCTTGTGTGTTCAATCTTGTGTCACATAAATTTGGGAAGTGATTGCAGAGCTACTATTTGGATTGTGGTATGGTTGTATGTGGCAGTTGTGTGCACAGGGTATGTTTTCCTCTTTTGTGCAGTCTTGCCAGTGGTTATTTTATAAATAGTATTCATACGCTAGGCTAATGTACTTGGTGTGTTGAGAAAAAAATATTTGTTGCCTAAAATGTGAAAGCAGAGATACCACCCAGTTAAGAGCTAACTCTAGGGTAAACATAAAGTCAGTTAACAGTAAGATTGAAGAAGGATGAACTTGCTACAGAGCTGAGGAAGAAGAAACAGCACACACAAGGAAACCACAGAACATGCCAACTGTGAGTTCTGCTATTCTAAGATGCAGGAAAAAAAAAAAAAACCTGAAAGGCCAGTCCTGGCCCCTGAGATTTCCTTTTCTCTCAGTCCAAGTCTTTGGACTCCAGTCAACCCCAGCAGCTGGTATCCCAGACAAGCCTTCTTAGTAGGTCAGGTTAAAATCCTGCCATTCCCACTCAGCCCTTCATCTGTACTCCCCACACACAGGGTCATTTCAATGAGACTTTAAGAATTAGAGCTCTGCCTATTCTCCATTTTGGGCAAGATTCATCTTTGTTTCTCAGAAAACAAAGGCCGTGCTCCTTTTCCTCTTGGTTGAACTCTTGGAAACCTACAAAAAAGCAGAGCATCTGCTGTGGTCCAAATTTCCTGCTGAACTCGATTTGTTCTTATTGTATACATTAACTCTCCAAATATGTCTGAAATATACTTACAGCTTGTGAGTGAGGTCTCTGAGCTTCATGGCTTGAATATGTGTCCCTTATAAGCTGAGTGAGTTTAGGAACTGGAGGTATGACTTAAGGACACAAAGGAAGAGGCTGGTCAGGATCAGAAACAGTGACTCAAAGCAACTGGCAGCCACTGCTCCCAGTTCCTCTTAAAGCAACTCCACGCTTCCTCTCTGGCTAACATGAGCATTCAGTTACAGAAGAAATACTTGGTGTGTTCTTAATGTATATGAAGAGTGTACATGGTGGTAGGTGTATTAAGTCACATAATACATGACCTCAGACCATAATGTATTCCAATTTAGTGAAGAATATATCAGAAAATGGTATTTACTTGCAAGATGTCTGCTTACATAAGATAAAAAGGCCACCAACAGATTGGGAAAGGATTTTTACCAATTCTAAATCCGATAGGGGACTAAGATAAAGAAGAAATACTTAAAATTATAAGAAAATGCAAGATGCAAAAAGGTCCTAACCCAAAACATCCAGGAAATCCAGGACATAATGAGAAGACCAAGCCTAAGGATAATATGTGTAGAAGAGAGTGAAGATTCTCAACATAAAGAGCCAGTAAATATCTTCAACAAACTTATAGAAGAAAACTTCCCTAACCTAAAGAAAGAGATGCCCATAAACCTACAGAACTGCAAATAGATTGGACCAGAAAAGAAATTTCTCCCATCACATAATAGTCAAAACAACAAATGCACAAAACAAAGAAAGAATATTAAAAGCAGTAACAGAAAAGGTCAAGTAAAATATAAAACCAGACCTATCAGAATTATACCAGGCTTCTCAACAGAGACTATGAAAGCTAGAAGGTACTGGGCATATCTCATACAGACACTAAGAAAACACAAATGCCAGTCCAGGCAAAACTCTCAATTATCATATATAGAGAAACCAAGATTTTCCATGACAAAAACAAATTTACACAATATCTTCCCACAAATCCAGCCATACAAATAATAATAGATGGAAAACACAAACACAAGAATGGAAACTACACCCTACAAATAGCAAGAAAGTAATCTTCTTTCAACAAACCCAAAAGAAGATAGCCACACATACATAAAAATAACATCATAAATAACATGAAGCAACAATCACTATTCCTTAATATTTCTAATCATCAATGAACTCAATTCCTCAATAAAAAGACATAGACTAACAGACTGGATACATAAACAGAACGCAGCATTTTGCTGCATACAGAAAACACACCTCAGTGTCAAAGACAGACACTACCTCAGAGTAAAGGGCTGGAACAAAATTTTCCAAGCAAATGGTCCCAAGTAACAACCTGGAGTAGCCATTCTAATATCAAATAAAACCAACTTTCAACTGAAAGTTATCAAAAAGGATAAGGAAGGACACTTCATATTCATCAAAGGAAAAATCTACCAAGAAGAACTATCAATTCTGTACATCTCTACTCCAAATGCAAGAGTACCCACATTCATAAAATAAACTTTAATAAAGCTCAAAGCACACATTGCACCTCACACAATAACAATGGGAGACTTCAACACCACACTCTTATCAATGGACAGATCATAGAAACATAAAATTAACTGAGTCACAGTGAAACTAACAGAAGTTATGGACCAAATAGATTTAACAGATATCTATCTATAGAACATTTTACCCTAAAACAAAAGGATACACCTTCTTCTCAGCACCTCATGGTAACTTCTCCAAAATTAACCATATAATCCGTCACAAAATAGGCCTCCACAGATACAAGAAGACTGACATAATCCCATGCATCCCATCAGATCACTGTGGAGTAAGGCTGGTCTTCAACAGCAACAAAAACAACAGAAAGCCCACAATCACATGGAAGCTAAACAACACCTGACTCAATGATAGCTTTGTCAAGGAAGAAATAAAGAAAGAAATTAAAAACTTTTTAGAACTAATGAAAATGATGGCACAAAATACCCACAGTTATGGGACACAATGCAAGCAGTGCTAAGAGAAAAACTCATACCTCTGTGTGCCTCCAAAAAGAAACTGAATAGAGCATACACAAGCAGCTTAACAGCACACCTGAAAGCTCTAGAAACAAAAAGAAGCAAATGTACCCAAGAGGAGTAAATTGCAGGAAATAATCAAACTCTGGGCTGAAATCAACATAAAGTAGAAACATAAAGAACTATACAAAGAATCAGCACAACCAGGAGCTGGTTCTTTGAGAAAATCAACAAGATAGATAAACCCGAAGCCACACTAGGGTACAGAGACAGTATCCAAATCAAAAAATCAGAAATGAAAAGGAAATTGAGGAAATTTAATTTACAAAAATTATCAGGTCCTAATACAAGAGCATATATTCAACAAAGATGCAAAATCTCGATGAAGTGGACAACTTTTCAGACAGATACCAAATCCCAAAGTTAAGTCAGGATCAGATAAACCATCTAAAAAGTCCTATAACCCCCAAAGAATTAGCAGTCATTAAAAGTCTACCAATCAAAAAATGCCCAGGACCAGTTGTCTTTAGTGCAGAATTCTATCAGACCTTCAAAGAAGACCTAATGCCAGTACTCTTCTAACTATTCCAGAGAATAGAAACAGAAGAACAGTCATGTTCTATGACACCACATAAAACCAAAACCACACAAAGGGCCAACAAAGAAAGAGAACTTCAGACCAATTTATCTTATGAATATAGATACAAAAGTACTCAATAAAATTCTCACAAACCAAATACAAGAACTGATCAAAATGTTCATTCACCATGATCAAGTAGGCTTCATCCCAGCAATGCAGGAATGTTTCAATAAATGGAAAACCAATGTGGAGTACGAATTTTTAGCTAAGCTTCCACAGACTAGGCTAAAAAAGTTAAAATAGAATCTATTATGCTCCTATAGAGTAAAAAGAATTTTTACTGGCCTGTGAGAACATAAACCTTACACCCTCAGGCTGGGTGACTACTCCAGGAACCTAAGAAATACTTCTCCTTCCCTGTAATAACCACAGGATGTTCCAACACCCTCTGTGGAATGTCACAATGACCTCTGTGGAGTGTTTCAATGCCCAGGAAGTTGCCTAAGGTAGTACGTGACTTAACTGTTAGGTAGATTACCCCCCTCTTCCTCCCCCTTTTGTCTCTTAGAGTTAGCTACCTGGGTATCTTGCTGATGTTTAAACTAGCCAATCATGTGAAACCACGCCAATTTCCCCAACCCCCCTACTCCATTGCTATAAAAGCTCCTAATTTTCGAGCCTCATGGTCGATCCCCCTGTCCCCTGCTTGGGATACGGGTCATCCCGGAGCTCCGATTAAAATTCCTCTTGCAGTTTGCATCAAGACAGGTCTCTCGTGATTCGTGGGATGCGTGAACAGCCCGTGTTTGGAATAGGGGTATTTCTGGTTTGATCTTACACCATCAATGTAATCAAGTATATAAACAAACTCAAAGAATAAAAACCAGATGATTATTTCATTAGATGCTAAAAAAAAAAGCAGTTGACAAAATTTCACATTCCTTCATGTTAAAAGTCTTGGAAATCAGGAATTCAAGGCCCATACCTAAACATACAAAAAGCAACATACAACAAACCAGTAGTCAACATCAAACTAAATTGAGAGAAACTTGAAACAATCCCACTAAAATCAGGGACTAGACAAGGCTGCCCACTCTCTCACTGTCTATTCACTATAGTACTTGAAGTCCTTGCCAGAGCAATTCGACAACAAAAAGGAGGTCAAAGGGAAACAAATTGGAAAGGAAGAAGTCAAAATATCACAATTTGCATGTGATATGACAGTATACTTGAGTGACCCCAAAAATTCCACCAGAGAACTCCTACAGCTGATAACTTCAGCAAAGTGGCTAAATATAAAATTAATTCAAACAAATCAGTAGACTTCCTATAGTTAAAGGGTAAACAGGCTGTGAAAGAAATTAGGGAAACAACACCCTTCACTATAGCCACAAATAATATAAAATATCTTGATATGACTCTAACCAAACAAGTGAAAGATCTGTAAGACAAGAACTTCAAGTCTCTGAAGAAAGAAATCAAAGAAGACCTCTGAAGATGGAAAGATCTCCCACGCTAATGTATTGGCAGAATTAATATAGTAAATATGACCATCTTGTCAAAAGCAATATACAGATTCAATGCAATCCCCATCAAAATTCCAACTCAATTCTTCATAGAGCTAGAAAGAGCAATTCTCAAATTCATTTGGAACAAGAAATAACCCGGGATAGTAAAAACTAATCTCTAAAATAAAGGAACATCTGAGGGCATCATCATCCCTTACCTCAAGCTGTACTGCACAGCAATAGTCATTAAAAACTTGTGACTTCCCACAGCCACATGAACCGGGTCCTCATGAAAGGCAGGCTGGGACTAAAAGAGAATAAACGGGGAGAAAAGGACGAGGCCAAGACAAAATTCTGATCAAAGCCCAAAGTTTACTAAAAATCTGTTCTTATATAGAGGGAAAGCCCATCAGCCACAGATCCACTCTTGATGCCAGTCTCCAGCCTGTAAGCAATCTGTCTGACAGCACTGGTTTGGTAAGAAGGTGTCAATCACTGGGTTGCCTGCTGTCTATGGAATCTTTCAGGAATCTCAGCCTCTCAGCAGGTAGCAGTGGTGGCAGAACAATATAACCATCTAGGTGGGAAGGCTCAGCCCCAGTTGGTCTCATTCTCAGTGGCAGCAAGGTCTGAGCCAGCCTACTCAGGGCTGGGGGAGGCTACAAAAACTGCATGGTATTGGTACAGTGATAGGCAGGAAGATGAATGGAATAGAATTAAAGACCCAGAAATGAACCCACACACCTATGATCACTTGATCTTTGACAAAGGAGCAAAAACCATAGAGTGGAAAAAGGGCCAGCATTTTCAACAAATGGTGCTGGTTCAACTGGCAGTCAACATGTAGAAGAATGCAAATTAATCCATTCTTTTCTCCCTGTACAAAGCCCACGTCCAAGTGGATGAAAGATCTTCATATAAAACCAGATACACTGAAACTAATAGAAGAGAAAGTGAGGAAGGCACAGGGGAAAAGTTCCTGAACAGAACACCAATTGCTTATGCTATAAGATCAAGAATAGACAAATGGGACCTTATCAAATTGAAAAGTTTCTATAAGGCAAAGGACACTGTCAATAGGGCAAAACTGTGACCACCAGATTGGGAAAATATCTTTACCAGTCCTACATCCACTAGAGGGATAATATCTAATATATACAAAGAACTCAAGAAGTTAGACTCCAGAGAACCAAATAACTGTATTTAAAAGTAGGGAATAGAGCTATATAGAGAATTCTCAACTGAGGAAACTTGAATGCTGAGATGCACCTAAGGAAATATTCAACATCCTTAGTCATCAGGGAAATGGAAGTCAAAACAACTATGAGATTCTACCTCACACCAGTCAGAATGGCTACGGTTAAAAATTTAGGTAACAGCAGATGCTGGCAAGGATGTGGAAAAGAAGGAACACTCCTCCATTGTCAGTGGGATTGCAAGCTAGTATTACCAGTCTGGAAATCAGTCTGGTGGTTCCTCAGAAAATCTGGCATAATACTACCTGGGGACCCAGCTATACCACTCCTGGGCATATTCCCAGAAGATGCTCCAGCATGTAATAAGGACACATGCTCCATTATGTTCATAGCAGCCATATTTATTTATAATAGCCAGAAGCTTGAAAGAACCCAGATGTCCTTCAACAGAGGAATGGATACAGAAAATGTGGTATATTTAAACAATGGAATACTACTCAGCTATTAAAAACAAGAACTTCTTGAAATTCACAGGCAAATGGGTGGAACTTGAAAATATCATCCTGAATGAGGTAACTCAGTCACAAAAGAACAAATGATATGTACTTACTGATGAGTGGATATTAGCTCAAAATTTGGAATACCCAAGATTCAATTCACAGACCATATGAATCCCAAGAAGGAAGACCAATATGTGGATGCTTCAGTGCTTCTTGAAGGGGGAATAAAATACTCTCAGGAGGAAATATGGAGACAAAGTGTGGAGCAGAGACTGAAGGAAAGACCATCCAGAGACTGCCCCATCTGGGGATCCATCCCATATACAGTCAAAAAATCCAGTCACCATTGCAGATATCAAGAAGTGCTTGGTAGCAGGAGCCTGATATAGCTGTCTCCTGAGAGGCTTTGCCAGTACCTGACAAATACAGAGGTGGATACTCACAGCCAAGCTTTGGACTGAGTATAGGGTCCCTAATGAAGGAGTTAGAGATGGACTGAAGGACTTAAAACAGTTTGCAACCCCGTAAGAAGAACAACAATATCAACAAACCAGACACCCCAGGAAGTAAACCACCAACTAAAGAGTACACATGGAGTGATCTATGGCCCCAGCCACATATGCAGAAGAGGATGGCCTTGTAGGGCATCAATGGGAGGATAGGCCCTTGGGCCTGAGGGTGTTAGATGCCCTAGTGTAGGAAAATGCCAGGGTGGGAAGACAGGAGTGTGTGGGTGGGTGGGGGAGCACCCTCATAGAGGTAGGAGGAGTGGGGATGGGATATGGGTTTTCAAAGGGGAGACCTGGACAGGTGAAAACTTTTGAAATTTAAATAAATAAAGTATCCAATTAAAAAAAAGAGCCTAGAATTGGCAAGATGGCTCAG
This sequence comes from Mus minutoides, assembly GCA_902729485.2. NCBI lineage: Eukaryota > Metazoa > Chordata > Mammalia > Rodentia > Muridae > Mus > Mus minutoides. The sequence goes on from CACVCL010021386.1 coordinate 34,288, forward strand.
CCATTAAAGATGCTGTCTCTCCGGGGTGAGAGCCTGACCCTCGAGACTGGGTTTCTAGTACACATTTAAGAGTAGAAGGAAAGTACTTATTGCACAAAATTATCCCCTAAACTCTGACATATATGTACTCTGCCAAACATATTAGCAATAATTAGTAATCAATGATTTTGAGGTCTAACTTCACTATGAGTTTTTTCCCACAGGAAACAAGCGCTGGGAACAAAGGAACGGGTAATAGCCAGGTACAGCTTCTTACCAAAGCAGAACCCACTCATCTTTCACTAAAGCCATTTGGGGATTTTGTTTTGATTGGTTTGTTTTTGGTGTTCTCCTAAGCTCTATGAAATAGAGATTCCATTTCTCACATTATAGTTTGTGTTTGAAATAAATAAGAATATACTTGGAATCTGCAGGTTCCACATTCATAAATTCAGCCAACTATGGGAGGTGCAGGAAGGAGACAGGGAATTATATTTCTATATAATAGCAAGCAGATGATAATTACAATAATAAATCATTTGCAAAAGCATTGAAAAATACCAAACGCTAGGAATAAATCTAGTACAGTAGAGAGAAAACTATAAAACCCGTTTGCTATAAAATAAAGAACATACAAACAGGGAAATATTTCGTAGTTATTGTCTTAAAGGAACAGTATTATAAATATGTTGATTTCCCTCTAGAGGATCTACAGCTTCAGTGTAATTCCCTTCAGTACCCCGGAAGAATTTTTTGTGATGTTGAAACTGATGAGCTGATATTTAAAATTTCAAAATGCAAAGGATGAGAGGAAGCCATCATGAAAAATAAAAGCATTACTCAAACACTTAAAACTTCATTAAGTAAAAATGATGACATTCATGTAAAGCTATAGACATCTGAGGCTCGGCATGTACTTTGTTTGGTAAAATGTTTGCCAAATGCTAGAAATATTTAGGACTTCTGCTCACTCTGGTCAACCCTGCTTGCTCTGGTCCAAAGATTTATTTATTGTTATAAATAAGTACACTGTAGCTGTCTTCAGATGTACCAGAAGAGGGCATCAGATCTCATTACAGATAGGACCTGAGTTTGGCCCCTCAGAATCCACATTAAAATGACAGATACCCCATGGGCATAGCAGCACACACCATTAATCACAGCAGTTTGGAGGCAGAGGCAGGCAGATCTTTGTAAGTTTGAAGCCAGTCTAGTCTACATAGTCAGTTGCAGGACAGCCAATGCTACACAATGAGACCATGTTTTGAATAAAACAAAACAAAAAGCTAGGTATGATGGCTTATGCATGTAATCCCAATGCTGGAGTGGTAGAGGTAGGAATGTTTACTGCCAGGAAGGTTCCCAGGGCAAACTGCCCAGTCTGTCTAGCCAAGTCAGTAAGCACCAGCCAATGAGAGATGCTGGTTCAACAAGCAAGGTTTGACTTCTGACCTCTTCACACATGAGTACACATGCATACATATACATATGCAAACACAATGTGTGGTGTAAGGAAAGAAAAACTGGGCAGTGGACAGGATAGAGTCCAGAAATAGACTCACATAAAAAAAAAAAAAAGACTACAAGTTTTCATAGTACACAGTGTAGGATCCTGTAAGAAAATGTACTCTTGGATCATTTTTCTTGTACACACAAACATACACATACACAAATACACCCTCACACAAACACACACACATACACAGAGGGGAGGGAGAGTGGAAGGAAGGAGAAAGGGATAGAGGAGGGGAAAGGGGAGAATCAAAGCAAGACATATTCAAGTCATAAAAAGTTAAAATAAAAAATTTTGCAAAGATTTCTTCAACATAACACAAAACTCACTAGCCATGAAAAGAGAAATTAACAAACTGAACTATGTTAAGAAAAATGTATTCATCAAATGATATACATTACCAGAAAAATCATAGGGACATTCATATTACATACACGTCATGAATTATATGCTCAATACGTAAAGAACTATAGTAGATAATTTCAGTTTTCTATGGGTTAAAACTTGGCTGTGTACAACCTACTCAGAGCTAACCGACTGCTGCCATTCTCCTCCAAGACTTCTTACTCTGTTCTTCTCTGCTACCTTTCACTGTCAGGAAGATTCTACACTGCGTACTGTCCACTGTCCAGTTCTTCTTTCCTTATACCATGCAATGTGCTTGCATATGTACAAGTGTGCATGTGTGCTTGTGTGTGTAGAGGTCAGAAGTCAAACCTTGCTTTTTGAACCAGTATTTCTCATTGGCTGGTGCTTGCTGACTTGGCTAGGCAGGCTGGGCAGTGAGCCATAGGGACCTTCCTGGCAGTAAATATTTACATTTAAATCTGTTTTAGCTTCTCTCATTAATTTGTTGTTTCTTCTATACAAATTTGTTGCAAGTTCAGAAAATTTTCTTGGGAGTTGCTGAGCCAGAAAAACATGTTGAAAACATGTACCTTCTGCATAAATTGCAGGGAAGGGGTCATGCAAAGCAGAAGCATATCTCTCCTTTATGATCTCCAGACATAGAAGAAAAATGGCTCCTGGATAAACACCTAATCCAACAGAAACTCTATGAGTACAATTAATTTGCTGGTTTTGGGAACCGACCACCCTCTTTCAAAAATGCTACGTGAGTTCCTATGCCTAGGAGGCTACTGACTGGTGTCCCCTGAATGTCTTTAAAAAATGGCCCTCCCTTCACAAGGTCACTTTGTGGCAAGTCTTCCCACTGGTTCCAGGACACAATTGCCTACAACAGATCCCAAACTCACTGGACCTGAAAGTTCAGGTTGGTCCCCTGGTGCTTATTAGCTGCTCAAGTGTAGTCTTGGGAGAATACCATAACATTTAGATATCATGCATGAACAGAGCTATAGATGCATATTTAGAACACCTGAGCACATTCTCAGACAGACTCTGTCCTCAAATTCCCACCAAAGGTGTCTAGCCATCCTCCCAGTGTGTGCAGGTGTTAGTTTCCCTTGGTGAGCGCTGATGTTGCAACTCTATCCTGGACACTCATCATCTGTGCCCTTGGCTCCTTACTTAGCTCTGCAGCATTCATTACAGCCTACAAGTCAGAGGCCAAATCAATTCGAGTAGCAAAGCCCTGATCTTGCTGCATTCTCATGGGATAAGAAGCTCCCCTGTCTTTATGAAGGTTCAGTGTAGGCTGAGTTTAGATGAATTCAACTGCCATGTGCTTCTCTCTCTTGAGGAATATAACATTTGCTGGATTACTTTCCTTGTATCCAGAGATCCCATTTTCCTCACTGATTCCCTGTAATTTTGGTAAATGATGCAAAAAGTACCACTTCAGATTTTGCAGGTAGGCACTTCAGATTTTAGAGGGTGGGCTTTTGTTTTGTTTTTTGTTTTTGCCTTGTTGTTTTTTAGGAACAGTGTCTTGCTGTGTACTGTGTGCTCTTATAGTCACAACCAGGATTCAAATTCATGAGTTCTGGGATTTAAGGTGCTGCCATAGCTTACTTGGGTCAGTTATTTCTGAGTGTAGAGTTGGTGTCACTAATCACATTCACAATATTAAGCAACATAAGCATTACCTATTCCAAGTGTTGACATTATCTCACTTAGAAATCCCAATTAGTCTTGCAGCTGTTTTAAACTACAATAAGCTCATTTATCTATGTCACTAGTTTAAAAATAAGATATATTCACAAGTCTTTTAGTGAATTTTTGCATGTGCTGTGTGTGTGTTTTCATATGTGTGGTTACACATGTAAGTGCAGGTACATATGTATGTATATGTATTGTGGAGCTAAAGCTGATATTAAGTGTTTTGGGTATATGAGGTCTTTTGCAATCACTCTCCCCTTTGTCAGACTAGCAAGATGGCTTGCTCTGGGGATCCCCCATCTGTTTCCCAGATTCTAGGATTCCAGGCACCTGCCATACCTACCTAGCATTTATCTGGAAATCTGAACTTCAGTCCTCACACTTATGTCACAGATGCTCTATCAACTGAACCATCTACAAGCCAATAAAGACTACTCTTATCTTCAAACTTAAGATACTTCTCTTGGAAAAGAAACAATGAACAATTGATTCTATGCATGGCCAGTGCCCTGAGCTGCTATGAATCCAACTTCATCTGTCCTTGGAAGCTTGGATATTTTTTCCTCTAGAGCAGGAGCAGTAACCCCCATTCTAGTTTATCAGCAGGTTCCATAGACATACAACTATTATATGCCCATTAGATTCCAAGTGTCCCACAGATGTCCTATGCCACTATCATGAGGTGGTAAAACTATTAGGAGGTAGACCCAGTGGTCACTAATTACCTTGTTGGGAACATGTCCATGGAGAAGACATTGGATCTCTGGTTCCTTCCCCTTTCTTTATTTGCTCCTTAGTTATCATTAGTAAATTGATCCCTTTTCTTGTGAACTACCCAAAATAATGTTTTATATCCTCACAGACTCAAAAGCAACAGAGACAAGTGGCTATGGAGCCCAGATTCTGAAACTTTAAATTAAAATAAATCATTCCTCACATAGATTGGTTCTCTTGGGCATTTTATCATAGCAAAACAAACAAACAAACAAACAGACAGACAGACAGACCTGACTAACAGATACACTTTAGTGTACTTCACCATCTCAGGCCTCATCAGACAGATGAATAAACAGAGTGGAATAAAGGACACCATGATTACCCTTGAATGTGATGAACTCTAGTGCTAATGTGCCTGGGCACACAATTTTAACGTGTCAAAATTTTCTCTTGGTCAACAACACTGTGTGATATAAATATGTGAATAGACTATGACATTTAATTGCCATGATTGAGATTAGAGCCATAGCATGTGCTAGTTCTAGAATTTGCTGGGGCTTCTGTTTACAAAGGCAAGGTAAAGAGCTTCTCTTATGCAAATGGAAACAACTGTGCCATAGGGCTGCCATGAGTATTCAATGGGGAAAACCTTGTAAGTTGCCCAGCTCAACATCTGCTCAATTAAAAGTAATTACTATATGAGATATTAAAGTTTCAAGTAAAACCAAATAATTAACCAATAACTGAAGTGTTTACATGCTGCTCTGGGGACACACAGCATGCATATTAACAAGATTGTTCAAAATGTCATTTAAAAATTAACAAAGCTGTTTCTTTACTGGTTGACATTCAGGTTTTGGAATGGAATAAATCAAGCATTCTTCTTGCTGTCTTTCCCTTCTAAGTCAGAGGTGCCAAGTCTCAGGCAAGCACCTGAATTCCAAGTGACATTCACACATAGCCCCAGGAAAGAGTACTTCAGTGATCACTCATCTATAGTCCTGATTCTGTCTGTTTCATTTTCATGGAGAGGAGAGCCTGACATTAAGCAACTCAGTGGGGAGTCCTGAGAAAACTTCAAGTGCGTTAGAACCTTGTGCTTGTTATTGTTTGAGATTATTCCAAATTGAGTAGAACATTCTATTTCAAACTGTTGTAACAGAACAGGTTGTTGCACACCTGAGCATGTCTGTGGAATGTGCAAACAGATGCCAACTATTCCAGCTATGTGTCCATAGTTCACATATGCATCTGAGCAAATATTAACCCATAACCCATGATCTCAAGGATTAAATATGTTGAAGCATATCATGCGTAAGAGATTCATCCTGTCTGTGGTCACAGGGTAAACAGCTGTAAATATGTTTATTCAGACTGAAAGCTTAAAGGTCAATAAATAAGTAGCCCAAGAGAAGCCAGGGTGACAGTGGTTGAATTCTTTTGGGGTTTTGTTTTTGTTTTTGTTTTTGTTTTTGTTTTGTTTTGTTTTGAGATAGTGTACATAGCATCAATTGAGTCTATCCAGTGGTTTTCAGAAATCTACATCTATCCAAACATAGCTGTCTTCGGTTCCCAAAGCATAGCAATTCCATCAAGGTAGGAAAGAACAGTAGCATTTTGGCCATGTGGTGGATAAACTTGAAGCTCTCATTTAATGTTCATTAAGTTAAGTAACAGACACATTTCTTATATAAACTAAGAACATTTTAAGTTACCTATTTTTATTTATGATCACTATTTTTCCTATATGATTAATAATCTTGCTATAGATATTGTGAGCCAGTTGCCTCAACCTGCAGCATATGTACTCTGATACTTAATTAGACACTAGAGAAAAAAAAAAAGCTACTCTCTTAAAAATGGAAGTGGAATGAATGGGAGCAGGTTTGTCAGAGACTATAATTAAATTATAGTTACTAAATATAAGTTAGGGAATGCTGTTATGCCGCATAGTGACTGTAGTTATAGTGTTATAGTCCTCAAAACTACTGAGTAAACTTTAAGTATTATTGTCATAAGAATAAGCATGCTTAGTATGCCTTTTGTCTACTAGCTTTATTTGGATATATGATATAGGTCAGTGTTCCCAAAGGACTATTTCTGGAGAGCTTATCTCCGTGGTGATGGTAGAAACCTTAGGAGCAAGGGATCAGTAGGCGCTCCTTGATCTTTGGTTTTATATCCTTTAAGGTTTCTAGGACCTCAAATTTTCTTCATTCCTGTTTGTTTCCTGTACCCCACAAAATAAGCAGCTTTCATATGTTCCAATCATGGTGCTCTGCAATCACAGTCCAGGAGAAACAGGAACGACAGACAATGGGCAAAAGCTTCCAAAGCTCTAAAGGTTAGAGTCTAAGATAAATATTTGGTCTTTTAACGCTGGTTATTCCCAGTTATTTTGTTATAGTAACATAAAACTCACCAACATATATAGTGACTCCACAATGGATATGTATTAGAAATTTTCATCATGTGCATGATAAAAACACTTTTTATCACAAACGTACAATTCATTCTAAAAATATATTCTGCAAAACAAAAATAGTGATAAATTACTAACATTTCAGATTGTGGAACACAGTGAAAGAAAATTGACGCAATAACAAATGTGGCCTCCTCAAGGAAAGATAGGATCTGAGAGAAGGGAGCTGAGAACAGACACAGTGTAGTGACCCAAAGATGGATGTGCTGGACCAAGATGTCATGGCAAGCTAGTGTCAAAGAAAAATCAAAAGGAGGTCACAGAAACAAGTCAGACCAGTTGATCTGCAACAGCTCCTTCTGGGAGGATTTGTCCTTCATGATATCCTCTAATGATGGCTGTTCATGGAGGAGCGGGAAGTTTGGAATTTAAGTTTTATAACAGGCTACATTTAAAAAGCAAATGTTCTCTACAGGTTCTCTCTCCCCTTTGTTGGCTATTTCAGCTAATGTCATCCCAGTTGGGTCCTGGAAGCTTCTTCCTTTCCTGGTCCTGGGACTTTCTGTTGGTTACCTCACATTCCCATCCCCCATTGCTACACACCTCTGTTCAATTTCCTGACCCTCTATACATCTCCCCCAACTCTTCCCACATCTGATCCTGCTTCTCTTTTTTCCTCCCCCTCCCAAATCCCTTCCCCCTCTACTTCCTGTGATTATTTTGTTCCCTCTTCTAAGTAGGACTGAAGTGTCCACACTTTGGTCTTCCTTATTCTTGAGCTTCATATGGTCTGTAAGTTGTACTGTGAGTATTCTGAGCTTTTTTTCCTTATCAGTGAGTATATTTCATGTTCTTTTGTGGCTGGGTTACCTCAATCAGGGTAGCATTTTCTAGCAAGGCTCCCAGTTGTGGGATGTGGCCACCCACCATTCTCAAAAATTTTAAACCAGAGTTGTTCCTGTCTAAAGGAAATACAGGGACAAAGAGTCAAGCAGAGACTGAAGGAAAGGCCATCCAGAGACTACCCCACCTGGGGATTCATCCCATATACAGTCACCCAAACCAGTCACTATTGTGAATGCCAAGAAGTGCTTACTGACAGGGGCTTGATATAGCTGTCTCCTGAGAGGCTCTGCCAGAGCCTGACAAATACAGAGGCAGATGCTCCCAGTCAACCATTGTGTTGAGCATGGGACCCCAATAGAAGAGTTAGGGAGAAGACTGAAGTTGCTGAAGGGGTTTGCAACACCATAGGAAGAACAACAATATCAACCAGCCAGACCCCCCAGAGCTCCCAGGGACTAAATCCCCAACCAAAGAATACAAATAGAGGGACCCATGGCTCCAGCTGCATATGTAGCAGAGGATGGCCTTATCTGGTTGACAGTCCTCCAGGAACCAGGATATTTCCGAACTACGGGGTCGCATCCCCTTACGATCCCGTTACTCCGACCTCATCCACCTACCCATCCCCTCGTGAAAGTATCTTCGTCCCCACCTCCACATCCTATCCCCCGAACACCTCCTCTTTGTTCCTTCCCCCTATTGTAAACATTACATTTATTTATTTTATTGGTTATTAATAAAAAAAAAGCAGATGTTGCTTCCCCCTCTATGATAACTGTTGGCCTTCAGATTTCTTTTGCATTTTGGCATATAATTGAAATGGCAGGATAGATTCAGAGCCTTGTGAATATCACCTTTAAGCCACTTTCTAAAGAAAACAGCTCTTTGCTATTCATACTCAAATCCAAAGTTTGTTGTAGGGAGGTATTAAAAAAATACTCAGATACATTGTGACTCTGAGAGACCCTGGAGCCTATTAGAAGACTCACTGAGAGCTGTAGAAGGACATACTGACAATAATGATAGATGGATTCACAACAGACTTCTACCAGATGCTCAAAAAGATTTACAGACAATCCTTTAATCATTTTTTTTAAATGAGTGAAAGAAAAGCATTCTCAAACTCCTTCTAAGAAGCCAGTATCATTCTAATAGCAAAACCAAGTAAAGACACACAAAGAAAGAAAAATGCACATCAGTATCCCTGATGAATCTACATTCAAAAGTGCTCCATAAAATACTTGCAAGCAAAATATAGACATACATCAAAAAGTTTACTCACCATGACTATGTTGGCTTTATCTCTAAAATGCAGGAAGGATTCAACATACAAAAGCCAATGAACATAAAGTTAAAGGCAAAATTCACATGGTTATCTCAATAGGTGCAGAAAAGTCATTTGACAAAAGCCAATACGCCTTTATGATAGAAGTCCAGGAGAAAGTAGAACTAGAGTGACTATACCTCAGCATAGCAAAAGCATCAATGAGGAAATCAGAGCCAACATCATCCTAAACGAAAACACACGAAACAACCCCACTGAAATCAGAGAACACCCTGATGGTTATCCAATGACAGGATCTCAGCCCTGAAAACATACATACAAGTAATGGCATATAAACTGAACAGGTGTGTGTGTGTGTGTGTGTGTGTGTGTGTGTGTGTGTGTCTGTCTGTCTGTCTGTCTGTCTGTTTAAAAGTAGTTTTTTTTTTTCCTTTTTGGGGTTTATGATGAGGCTTAAGAATAAAATTTTGGTATTTTGACCTTATTTTATGTGAAATACTTGTTTACTTTTATAGTAAATAAATTAATTATTTAACAAATATTTTATCAAAACTGATTTATCTTTAAAACTAAAAGAACAGAGAAGAATAACCATACAAATTTACTATTATGATTTCATGTAATACATTATAATTATGTATAAACTTTAAAGTTTCTTTGTAAGTTTTGATAACAGAGATTTTTTTTTTAAGACCATTTTCCTGAAAACTTATAGATTTGTATCTTGCATAGGTTTGGCTAGGATATAACCATGAAAAACCTGTTACTGTTTTAAAAGAGGCACTAGAAGTAAAAGAATATAGTTGTAAACTGCTTATATTGATATATAAAATGTTTTAATTGATACATTTTTGTACATACTTGCATATATAACTCATGAAAAGTACAGAACAAGAATTAAGACAATCATGAAACAGATAATATCTTTACTAGAACTGCATGATTACATATTTCTCTTTTGAAAATACTTTTTTAAAATTGAATTTGAAAGTTCATGTTGATACCTGTCTTAGTCAGGGTTTCTATTCCTGCACAAACATCATGACCAAGAAGCAAGTTGGGGAGGAAAGGGTTTATTCTGCTTACTCTTCCACATTGCTGTTCATCACCAAGGAAGTCAGGACTGGAACTCAAACAGGTCAGGAAGCAGGAGCTGATGCAGAGGCCATGGAGGGATGCTCTTTACTGGCTTGCTTGCTTCCCCTGGCTTGCTCAGCCTGCTCTCTCTCTCTCTCTTTTTTTTTTTAAAGATGTATTTATTTATTATATGTAAGTACACTGCAGCTAAGTACACTGTAGCTGTCTTCAGACACTCCAGAAGAGGGCATCAGATTTCGTTACGGATGGTTGTGAGCCACTATGTGGTTGCTGGGATTTGAACTCGGGACCTTCGGAAAAGCAGTCGGGTGCTCTTACCCGCTGAGCCATTTCACCAGCCCTCAGCCTGCTCTCTTATACAGCCCAAGAGTTGGCACCACCCACAAGGGGACTCCCCTGCTTGATTACTAATTGAGAAAATGCCTTACAGCTGGATCTCGTGGAGGCATTTCCCCAACTGAAGCTCCTTTCTCTGTGATAACTCCAGCCCGTGTCAAGTTGACACACAAAACCAGCCAGTACAATTGACCCCTTGTCAACTTGACACACAAACACATCACTAGTAAGCCTCAACCCTTATGTACTTATTCATCCCCAAGATCTAAATAACTTTAAAAGTCCCACAGTCTTTACATATTAAAAGTCCAATCACTTTAAAATATCCAATATCTTTTAAAATCCAAAGTCTCTTAACTGTGGACTCCAATAAAATACCTTCTTCCTTCAAGAGGAAAAATATCAGGGCACAGTCACAATCAAAAGCAAAAATCAATCTCCAACCATCCAATGTCTGGGATCCACCTCACGATCTTCTGGGCTCCCCTAAGGGCTTGGGTCACTTCTCCAGCCATGCCCTTTGTAGTACATATGTTGTCCTCTAGGCTCCAGATGCTTGTACTCCATTGCTGCTGCTGTTCTTGGTGGTCATCTCATGGTACTAGTATCTCCAAAATGCTGCTGTCTTCCACTATAACTAGGCTTCAAAACTAGCCTCTCATAGGCTCTCTTCATGGTGCCAAGCCTCAACTCCTTTGCATGACTCCTTCAGTCCTGGGCCATCAATTGCAACTGAGGCTGCACCTTCACCAATGGCCTTCCATAGCCTCTCACAGTGCTTCCATGGCCTCAGCTGCTCTGCATGACCCCTTCATGCCTTCAAAACCAGTACCACCTAGGTAACTCTTACACATTACCAAGTCCAGCCACAGCACAAGATACAACCTTGGCTATCTCTGGAACACAGCCTCTTTGTGCTTTCAGAAAACACTTCCCAGAAGATGTCACCTCAATGATGCTGATCTCATCTTAATCACCGCTAATTTCTTAGCTCCAGCTAACCAACATCAATAGTCCCAGTAAGGAAAAGTTTCCACTTTAGTAGTTCTGGTACCTTGTTAATCAGAGCTGATTCTTCAGCCCCAGCTAACCAGAACCACAGAATCTTCACAATCTAAAATAGCAATGGCTATTAAAAGAGTCTTTAATTTTCGCTCTGTAATTTCACAAGCCAGACCTCCATTTTCTGCACTGTTCTCAACATTATCTTCCAAGCTCCTATACAACATCTCACAGAGCTCTTAACACTGAATGGATCTTCTGGCCCAAAGTTCCAGAGTCTTTCCACAGTCCTCCCCAAAACATGGTCAGGTTGTCAAAGGAATACCCCACTATGCTGGTACCAATTTGTCAGGGTTTCTATTCCTGCACAAACATCATGACCAAGAAGCAGTTGGGGAGGAAAGGGTTTATTCAGCTTACATTTCCACATTGCTGTTCATCACTGAAAGAAGTCAGAACTGGAACTCAAGCAGGTCAGGGAGCAGGAGCTGATGCAGAGGCCATGGAGGGATGTTCTTTACTGGCTTGCTTGCTTCCCCTGGCTTGCTCAGCCTGCTCTCTTATACAACCCAAGACTACCATCCCAGAGTTGGCACCACCCACAAGCAGACCTCCCCCTTTGATTACTAATTGAGAAAATGCCTTACAGCTTCATTTCGTGGAGACATTTCCCCAACTGAAGCTCCTTTGTCTGTGATAACTCCAGCCTGTGTCAAGTTGACACACAAAACCAGCCAGTACAATACCTATAAAAAAGAATCTAGATCTCTATCCATAGTCACCTCTTCTTGTTTCTCTAAAGTGGTGACATTGATTAGATATCTCTTCCTTGTCTTTCACTGTTACTCCATCCTTTTAACTGAGGTTATTAAACATTGAAGAAAGGCAATAGACTTCCCTTTGTCCAAATTACTTGTTTTTACCAAAACATAGGAGGCAGGCTGTGAAGTGAAGAAAGTATCAGGGACTACTTTTAAGAATCTAGGTGAAGAAGTAGTTTAGAAGTGGTTATTCTCTATGACCCCTTCTAAGCACAACTTAAAAGATCTTCCAGACAAGGAATTCAAAAGAATGCTTGTAACATGATCAAAGAATATAAAAAAAAAAATTACAGGTAAAAATAGAGCTGACTCTAATAAAATCGATCCAAGATATGAAAATTGAATTCAATAAAGACAGAATTACTGAAGTAAAGCCAATATGAAACGATGAAAGAAATGAAAAACTCAAAAAAAAAAAAGAAAGAAATGAAAAACTCATTAAGCCAAGTAAAATCCCCAGTGGAATGTCTAACCAACAGAATAGATTGTGTGAAAAAACAAACATGTGTGGCTGTAAGAGAATAGAGGAAACAATCACTCATCCCTGGACCTAAGCCTATTCTTTTCTTCTGGTTTTTTTTTTTTTTTTTATTGTAATACTATCTATGCCCTCACTATTCCACTCTTCTTCTTTTGGCACCATCTGACAGTTGTCTTCTCATGATGTTCCATATCTCCTCCAGCTTCTAATTCACTACCCTGATAAGACATCCTCACTAGTGCAACAGTGACAAAAACATTATAGGAGAAAGTAACCACTCTCTGATTGGATTTAAGGCCCTCTCCAAAACATGAAACCCAGGTGTGGTACCATTCTCAGACCCAAACCAAAACCAAACAAAAAAGAAAAGCAAAACCAACCAAACAAACAACCCATCCCTGGACAGTACTGGCCTTTACTTTCGGCCTTATTTGAGATGAAGTTTTAGTTGTTTGCTGCTGAACATGAATGAATGGCTCACTGGCCTCAAGCTTCCAATACTCAATTGCTACGTCTCGTCTTTTACTAAAGGCACACTGGAATTGTTAGTATGTGTGCTACTATATCTGTCTTTTTACATAAACTCAGGTTGTCAAAACTTATTCACTGAGCCATCTGCTCACACTCCAATTTAGAATTCTTTTAAGAGCCCAGAACCCAGAGTTATATAGAATATGTATCTTTACATCATAAAATGTTCAGAGGCTAAATTCTGCAGGTCAGACGCTAAGATGATTCAGAAAAGATCCTCAGATCCATCATTCCACAATAAGAAAACCAAAAGTAGACTGACTACAGACACAGTCAGTGTCTCCTTAGTCCCAAACCTGGATCATTTCTAATAAAAATTCATTGGACTATAATTCTGTTATACAAACAAAAAACAAGACAAGCAAGATGAAGTCACAGGAAAATTTCAGGGTTATTAGAAAAGTCATACCTCTGACATTTTGATGTTTTTAAAAGGCTTAAAAAGCAGAACTTTTAATTTGTTTTCTGAATGTAATAGAGACTGAAATGATAGGATTCCTTCGAAAAGAGAAATCAGGACAAGAAGTAGATTGCTTTGTTGATCTACAATACCAGACAGAACATTTTGAAAGTGTTAGTGAATAAAAAATAAAACAGAATACAATGCAAACATATTGCTCTGTTGTCAGCTATGTGGCCTTCTGACCTCTCAGCTGCCTTGCATTCTTGTAGATATTCCCTGTCCTGTAAAGGAAAGACTAGACAGTAAGAAATCCTTCAGTTCTGATCAATGAGTGAGTCAGAGGGAAAACAGGGGGCTGGTAGCTGGTATTCTGCCTTATCCTAAATCATCAAGGAGAGTTACTGCCAATTAAATCACTTGAAACAATACCTCTCCATCACCAGAGGACACTCACTTATTGGTCCATAGCAACTAGGGGACTACACTGTTTGTGTTAATATCTGCCACTTTGGTCCAATCTCTTCCTAAAAGACAGTATAACATACAGTCAGATGGCATCTCAAATAACTCAAAGAATTTCACTCTCTCAGCCCTCTCTGTGATCACAATAAAATTTAAATAGGGAGGGGTTTACTCTTCAAATGGAAATGTGGAATGTTCTCCAGCGGAACTATTTTTGAGGTCCCAGACACATCTTTTTCTCATAACTATATGTATTTTCTGAATGTAATTCACCTCCTCTCTTTGCCACACCCCTAAACAAGGAACCTGATTCTCTGAGCTAAAAATTCCACTGAAATAGGCAAGATAATAGGAGCAAACTCTATAGAAGTTGAGCTAGCTGTGTCAAACCATTAGCAGGAAGCAAAGGAAGGCACTAATCCTGTAGATGATGACCAGTCTCAGGTCTGTGCAGAGCTCGGACTAGTTCTTTCAATGCTCCTGTTCTGCCAGAATGAGAATAAATGGGCTACTACATGGTGTCATTTTGTCTAAGATTTCACAGCCCAGCAACAAAACTGCTGCCCCTTGTTTTCTTGTACCTGGAATTCAAATTACATTTTGTCACCTGTCTTTTGTTTGTTTGTTTGTTTGTTTGTTTGTTTTTGGTTTTTCGAGACAGGGTTTCTCTGTATAGCCCTGGCTGTCCTGGAACTCACTTTGTAGACCAGGCTGGCCTCGAACTCAGAAATCTGCCTGCCTCTGCCTCCCGAGTGCTGGGAATAAAGGTGTGCGCCATCACACCCAGCTGTCACCTGTCTTTTTTAAAGCTATTAGCTTTACCAAAGGTGATCTCTTCCTGATTTTCCCAGCGTGATTTACTTTCTCTTCACCAAGGAAAGACAGGAGTACAAGACTTTGTCCAGACTTGATTTCTCTTCCACTTCAGTTATCCTAACAAACTGTGGAGAAGACTGGCTTCTTTGTTCAGGGACCAAAGAAAATCTGTAACAAAGAATTCCATTCACCTGTGTCCAACTGTAGCAGAAAAGGATGCAGTCTCAAAACATAAACAGCTTTTCCAGGACAGAATTCATTATGCAGGGAATAACTTATCTGAAGAGGAAAGAACGTTGTCCCTTGATAGAGCTAAGGCTGCATAAAGTTATCCATTAACAAAATAATCATTGAGAAGATTCTACTTTTTCTGCATAGCAGGGACAATGAGAGTCCAGCACTCCTAGAGCTTCAGTACCTCCTTGGAAACTAAGAAGCTTTCAGGAGGAACCAGACTGAGCTGGCTTTCTTGACTGAGCTTTTCAACAAGTCCTTATCCTTAGTTCTCCGTTCTCTGTCTGTCATCAGTTTGCTTGCTTAGTTTTCTGTTTGAGAGAAGGTTCCACTGTATATAGGTCAGGCTGCCCTCAAACTTGCCACCCTCCGGCTTTGGCATCCTGAGAACTGGGATCACAAGTGTGTGCCAACATACCCGGCTACAAGGAGCTGCATCTGTGCATAAGAGTTCTGATAAGGCTTTGGAGTTTCAATTCATTTTTGTGTAAACCATGTAAACCCCAATGCTAACTATAGCATTTCCCCTAGCAGCTGCAATGTTTTAATATTCTCAGTGACTAGTTCCCATCTCCTGACCAGGCTTAATATTCTTCCAGCACCACTGATGGGAACACAAACTTAACGTCTCCTGTGACCCTGTTGCTTCTCACTCTGTTATTGCAGCAGAGTCAGGAAGCATGCCCCTCCTTTATTCCTAACAGTGCGAAGTCACTCTGTCTTGATCAGTGTACTAGAAGGCCCTCTTGAAGTCTCAGACTATGTTCTTTGTTACTGGATACCATCTCAAAGCAGAAGGTGGAAATCATCAAGCAAAATACTCCAACAAACCCTGTGGCTCTTCTTTAGAGTGAGGTCCTTCACCTGAAGTGAAATGTGCCCCTTCTCAAGACCTACTACACTTAATTGCACTTTGTCTGCCATTTAAAAGTCAGAGAGTAAACGCATAAACTGGTGAAAGGTCTGGTTGGAGTTGATCCATAACTTGAAATGCTTTAGAAACAAAAGAATCCCCTTCCTATGCTGGACACCCAGTGGAACATGGGAAGCACGACAGGAAGCTTTGAGATGGAAGCTTTGAGATGGAGCACCCTTGCTAGAGAGATAGAAGGGAGAGGACATGCTTGGGTGATCCTCACACCACATGTGCTCCCACCCCTTCAGTGGATGCTCATTCCTCACAGTACCAATCTCTGGGAAGAGTCGAAATATTGATGTGTAGCCTCTTGTTTTGAAAGGAAAGTCAGAAGAAATCTGGCTATGTCTGTAACTTGGTAAGGTCTGTAGCTGTCAAGATGACAGTTTGGTAACACCAGATGATTTGTGTGTGTGTGTGTGTGTGTGTGTGTGTGTGTGTGTGTGTGTGATGTTCACTATGCTTTCAACAGCATAGTTACTGGCTTGTAACAGACAACTTGGTTAATTTCTGAAATCAGCACTGTTGTGTAAACTTTAGGAGGGAAAAAGGTCACTTTGAGGTCTTACGTCCTCTGTCAACAATCAGTTGAGAAAAAATATAAGATGGGTGTGGTCAAGGTCCAAGGATCCAAGCCTCCAGGGCCCTTGTAACACCTTTATGTGGAATTTATCCAGCTTTTACTCTCTGTGAGATCTTCTATTTTTTTATTTTAGTTATTGAATGTTAATTTTATGATGGCTGGGATTCTTATTTACTGAAAGGCTTACTTAACTATTCGATTTTTGTCCTTAAAACCTGGGTCATTCTTACTTCCATATCAGGTGATTAAAACATATATTTTATAGACATAGTTGCTGTAAAGTCCTGAAATCAACTGTCCTGTCCTTATCACTCATTGTCTTGGGGAAGACATCAAGAGTCAAGAACATCCATAAATTAAAATTATCAGAATATTCGGAACCCTTGATGTTCCTTAGACAAAGATACTTCCATTTGCAATTGTGGATAAACAGTCTACTCAACTAGAGACACTGGCCATTACCCCAAGAATGGATGTCTGGAAGACCCACACATATAGAAAGTTCATGTTCAATATTATATCCAGACTTATTATATACAAACATGAAAAAAGTATCATAAAGAACTCACTCTATATTCTGTACTTCTCCTTACCACATTCTATCTTCATGATCTTCAACTATGAAATTTCATCCACTATAGAAGAGGCATCAAAGGAAAGCTGCTCTAGAAATTCATAGAAAGACTTGTTGGGTACAAACTTCAGAAGCAAATCAGAGAAATACGCAGGAGTCAACCATGGGTTCACATTGTTTTAGAGGGTGAAGAAATCCAGAATCTATCACCAATAGAATGCAGAGACTTCAAACTCAGAGCTGTCATATCCTCAAGAGCAAACTATCTCTGCCAGCAGTTGGCTGACCTGTACCTAAAGAGAATTGGTGATGCATGGTGGCAAGCTTCTGCCTATGAGACTGAAGAGAGACCCACAACTAAATCTTCGATATTTTGAAATCTTATGAAATCATTCTTATTGAACTTTTATTCACCTTTGTCATCATCGATCCACAATCACTTTTTTCCTTTTATTTCCCCATAATGCTGTGTTAGATCACAACAGCCTCACGAGGATGTCAGCTCTTTCCACTCCTATCCATATAGGGATTTGAGTCTTACCCAGAGCAATGCAACAAGAAAAAGAAACAAAAGGCACAGAAATAAGAAAATAATTAAGATTATTCTTATTTGGAGATTATGTTATTCTAAATAGACGATATCATAACAATTCTACCAAAGAAGTCTTAGGGCTGATAAACACATTAGGAAAGTGGAAGAATACAAAATTAACACACAAAAATCAGGAGTTTTTCTACATTCTAATAACATAGTAAAACACAAATAAGGGGCACAATTTCATTTATAATAGCTACAAACAACAAAATCCTGGGAATAAACCTAACCAATGAAACAAAAGACCTCTTCAGACAAACTGGAAGGCCCTGAAGGGAAAAAGTGAAGAAGACATTAGAAAAGCAAAAACCTTCCGTGCTCATGAGTTAGAAGAATTAATCTTGTGTAGATGGTAATGCTGCCAAAAGCAATGTAAAGATTTGAAGCAATTCTAATCAAATGTCTATAGAGGCATGAAAGACCAAGAGTAGCCAAAGCAACCATGAGCAAAACAAAAGCTGTGGGAAGAGTCAGCAAATAATTTCAAATGTTACTACAGATATGTAGTAGTAATAGCAATAGCATGGTACTGGAGCAAAAACAGACACATAGATCAATGGAATATAATTGAGGATCCTGGTATATGCCCATGTAAGTGGAATTACATGATTTTTACAAAGATGCCAATAATATACATCAATGACAGCATCTTTAGCAAATGTTGATGAGGAAACTAGATTTCAGCATTCATAAAGAATGAAACTAGAGTCTCACTTCTCCCATCAACCCCCCAAAAATCAAGGTCTTCAACTTATACTGAAATTTCTAGAGGAAAAAAGTAGGGAGTTCACTTCAACTTACAGGCATGGTTTTTAAACAGCAAAGGAAACTGAAACAGGTGAATATGAAGCCCACAGAGTGAGAAAAAAATATTTGCCAGCTGTCCATTTGGCATAGAATTAACATCTAGAATACACACACATACACACACACACACACACACACACACACACACACACACATACACACATGTACACAGGTACATACACACCAAAAAAAAAGAAGAAAAAAAGAGAAAAACTCAAAATTTAAATATTGAGACAATAACTTGATTTTAAAAATGGGCTACAAAATGCAATTGGCTGTAGAATAAGCTGGGAAGACATAGTGGTGAATAGATGTTATTACTATAGATATGTATGGATATATAGAACTCATAAAGAATTAAAAATATTGCTTAAAAATAAATAGCCTACAGAGCTAAACAGAAAATTCTCCAAAGAAGAAATACAAATTGTTAGGGAAATACAGATTAAAACTATTTTAAAATTCTATTTTAATCCAATCAGAATGACTGCCATCAGACATACAATGGCTGGTGTGGATGTGGTGAAAGGAAAACTGTTATATCTGTCATATGCCCCAGCTAATAGCTCTACCAAATGCACTTTATGTCTTACTAGAGAGATTTGCACATCTTTGTTTCTTATGGCTCAATTCACAACAGTTAGGAAGTACAATCAACCTAGAAACTCAAAACATTAATAGGGAAGAGAAATCCAATATGTATATGTAATGGGACATTACTCAACTGTGAGGAAAAATGAAATCATGAGATATACAGGTAAATGGGTGACACAGAAAAGTTGCACTTGGTGAAGTAGTGAGGTACCTAAGGCCCAGAAAGCCAAAGGTGGCATACTCTCTCTCTCATGTGTGGGTCTTAGCTTCAAATTTTTTGTTTATTATTTACCTTATAGAACAAGTAGAAGCCAGGCAACAAGTAAATGAGAGAAGGCCTTTTAAGTGATGATGCATATAGATTATCACAAAAGTACAGAGGTAGGGCCGTGGGCCTGAAAACACTAATGCAAGGAGAGTCGAGGGAGTGGAATGAAAAGTGAGAAGTTTGGGGGTGGACTACCCCAAAGAAAAGTATATGAAGAGCCACATGCAAACCTACTATATCATGAAACAATTAAAATATGCATATGTGAAATTTAAATCCTAAAGTAACAACAAAAAACAGGCAAAGAAGCTTCCTATAACAAAGCAGGGTCTGACTTAATGACTGTCTTAGTCAGGGTTTCTATTCCTGCCTAAACATCTAGACCAAGAAGCAAGTTGGGGGGAAAAAGGGTTTATTCAGTTTAAACTTCCCACATTGCTGTTCATCACCAAAGGAAGTCAGGACTGGAACTCAAGCAGGTGAGGAAGCAGGAGCTGATGTAGAGGCCATGGAGGGATGTTACTTACTCGATTGCTTCCACTGGCTTGCTCAGCTTACTCTCTTATAGAACCTAAGACTGCCAGGCCAGGGATGGTACCACCCAGAAGGGGCCCTCCCCTGTTGATCACTAACTGAGAAAATGCTTTACAGTTGGATCTCATGGGGGCATTTTCTCAACGGAAGCTCCTTTCTCTGTGATAATTCTACCCTGTGTCAAGTTGACACAAAACCAGCCAGCACAATGACCTTGATAGCCAGTAGATGACAGACAAGCAAACATACAGAGGCTTGGAAGGAGCGTCAGCATCTCCAGACACCCAGAGAAGCAGCAGCTAACACTGCCTCTCTTTGAGATGGAGCAGAGACTGCCCAGGGCTGATGTGGCATTTATGAGATTTTAAGAAAACCCAAACCACTCATTTGTAATGTTACAAGTCCTGGGTGGGTAAAAGCAGAGGATAGAAAAAGCTGGTTCAGGTCAGACTTTCCGATGTAAAAACCACTGGGCTTCGTTTTGATAATTTTTTGACCTGGGTTTGTGAAAGGTGAGAAACTGTGAGTGAAGACTGGAATATGGAGGCCATGTTATTTATATTCACAAAGGAGAGTTTCAGTAAACAGAACCTTAAACAAAGGATTCTTTAAAGATTCACGTTTACCACTTCAACATCCATTTCCTTTGTACTAAGTGTGAGATATGAAAATACAACCAAACACCACACAGAGCTGCTGAGAGAGCTCTTGTCACTGAAACATAAACTTGGAAAGCACTTACACACGCTCACTTTTCATAGTGGGAAAATTTCCCAACCCCAAAAGAAGCAGACAGTAATTCATCCACTCATTTTAATTCCTGAATATATAATTCCAATTTTCACCCTGAACTTGGTACCACACTGAAAACTCTTCTCTGGACAATCTTCCACTGAATCAATGTTTAATATTTGTACAGTTGAATGTGCATGTCATCATCTGTTTACAAGGTGGACTTATGTAATAATGTAATTGGCTGTCATAAAATCATGGAGCTGGACATGCATCCGTCCAATGGCATACAAAACCCTCGCTCTCCTGACATATGGTCACTCGATATTGGCGTAAGCACCTCCAGTTACAGGAAACAAGTTTCACAATATAAACAGAAATGGGCTCATGGCATTGATCTTGTGTCTTAATAGGCAAACCCTGTTATGTTTTATATTGATCTACTGTTTGTGGTAGAAACAGCTCTTTGCGTTGGAAATTACCTTCATCGTTTGCTACCTTCTTCAATCATGTTTCAGAGCAGAAAGAACATGCTGAGGGTATCTGAGAAAAAAAGATCCTGAATAATTATAAAGCACAAGGAACACAGCAACAAATTGGAACAACCCTGGACTTTTGCTGCTCCAAGCAGCTCCACCTTAGGAATGTTCAGATCTTCTTTCTGTAGCATGAGCATCAACATCTAACACCACACCTGCTTCTGTGGTTTAGTCCCAATGAGACTGGAAATTTANACCTGTGATTCCACCTATCCTCAGTCTTCTAAATAAACTCAGAATGCCCTTAGAAATACCTGAAGTTTCAGACCTATAAATTCAGACCATGACCATCCCTAGACAGCAATTGGGAACTTATTTTCGCACATGAGTCAGCTAGTCCAGCCAGGATCACCTCACTAGCCTGCACACACATCAGCAGCGATCATTTCCAGCATGGATCTCCCAGTCTCACTTAGTAGGTCTAAAATCATCTAAGCCAGGGAATGCTAAGATTCAGACTCAAAATTCAAAAGCCCTCAGTGTGGGTTGATGAGCAACTAACACAAAAGTCTCAGCAAGGGAAGCAACTCCAGATATACAAGGACCATGGTGAAACAGAAGGAATATGAAAAGCTGAGACAATATATCTCCTCAAGAAATTATCCATTCCAAAGTAACAGTCCCCATTCAGAGCAACTGAGATGAACCTACAGAGAGTTCAAAGAACAATTCTAAATAAGTTCAAAGATTTCAGAGAAAATATGAGTAGATTCCATAATGAATTTAAGAAGGATAGGAATATACTTGTCAGTGGATTCCAAGAGAACACAATAATCTCAAGTCAATTCAGGAAACATTAGAATTCAACAACATAGTAGGAATGCTGAAGAGAAGTGAAACAGAAATTAAACTTGGGATAGAAATTTCAGCTATGCAAATAGAGAAGCTCAGTAGAAAGCTTTACTAAGGGGCGGGTCATGAGGAAGACAAACATCAGCGCTTGAGGACAAGGTTGAGAGACTGAGTTATTCAATCAAACAAACAAACTCAAAAACTGAATGAAGACTATGTGTAAGGTCTTTGGGACATCACAAACAGATTGAGTTTATGAACTGAATTACAGGCATAGAAGAAGGAAAAATTGTCTCAATACCAAAGAAATTATTTCCAATATAATCAGATAAAAAATGTTGCCAAGTTTAGAGAAAGAGATGCCTACCCAGGTAAAAGAGACATATATAACATTGAGTAGACTGGAACAGGAAAGAAACTCCCTGTGTCCTAAGAGTCAGAACTATAAACACACAGAACGAAGAAAGGCTACCAAAGGCTGCAAGACAACAGCAACAAACTATGTAGAAAAGCAGGCCATAAAAATAACATTTGATTTTTTTAACAGAAACTCTAAAAGTCAGAGGGCTTGGGAAGACATATTTACATATTTTAAGCTTTAAAAGAGCACACTCAGCAATGCAGACAACTCTACCCAGCAGTACAACCTATCAAAATTAAAGGAGAAATAAAAGCTTTCTATGGTAAAATATAGGCAAACAGAATTCATGGCCACTAAAATAGCTCTCAGTGGATACTGGAAGGAGCACTGTAGATCTAGAAGGCAAATACACCCATGTATGATGGGAAGATCAACATTTTACTAATTAAAGGAAACCTAAAAAACAATAAGCACAAAAAATGGCAGGAATTGGAACAAACATTTCAAGAATGATAAAAATTAATGGCCTTAATTGTCCAACTAGAAAACACAGAAATAAATCTCACTATCAAAGACACTACAGAGAATGAAATAGTGAGCAAAGATATTACAAGAAGCTAGAAGCTGGAAGCAAGCAGGTCTTTCTGTTCTAATATCTGACAAAACAGGCTCAAACTGGAATTTGTCAAAAGAAATAAAGGAGGCCACTTCATACTAATTAAAGAAACAATCCATGAAAAGAAAATTACAAGGCTAAACACATATACAGAAAACACACATACTGCCAATATTATAAAATAAATACTACTGGATATAAAGTCATATACTGATCACAACACAGTAGCAGATGGGGCAGACAGACAACAACAAAAAAGAGAGAGAGAAAGAAAGAAAGAAAGAAAGAAAGAAAGAAAGAAAGAAAGAAAGAAAGAAAGAGGAAAAGGAAAAGGAAAGAAGAAGAAATAGAAACAGAGAAACATTGATGTCAAAAGACATCATACTCAAATGGACCTAACAGATAGTTATAGGACATTGTGCTTCAATACTCCAAAATGAGCATTCTTCTCAGCAGTTCACGAGATTACCTTTAAAATAGATAACATATTAGCATACAAAGAAAGTCTCAACAAATATAGAAAATATTAAGTAACTTCTGTCACATCAATCATATTATAGCTGGAAATCAACATCAAGAAAAACAAAGCAAAAATAAAATGAAAGCTCATGAACTCATGGAGATTAAACAACATAGTATAGAATGATGACTGTGTCATTGAAGAAAATAATAAAATAAATACAAAACGGATATGAATGAAAAATCTAAACACAGTATACCACATACTATCAGATATAATCCTTAGAGCGGGACTTTGAGTGTGTGCCTATGATAAAACATACCAGAGCAATCTCAAATAAATAAATTATTGATGTATATAAAGGCCTTAGATAAATATAAATAAACCAAACCACAAAATAGTAGATGGAAAAAAATAATAAAGAATGAGGCAGAAATCAATGGAATAAAAGTGGGGGGGGGAGTAAGAAGAATCAGCAAAACCAAATTTGATTCTTTGAAATGCTAAATAAGATTGGCAAACCTTCACTAAGAGCAAAACTAACAAACAACAAAGCAATAATGGTATACTACCTAAAACAAAGTTATAATGGGGAAAAAACATTATATCAGATACCAGAGAACTTCAGAAAACCCTAAGAACGTAGCTTAAACCCTATATTACATGAAATTTGAAAATCCACAAGAAATGAATTAGTTTTAGGTAGCATAACAAAGTAAGTTGAGATAAAAATTTAAATAATCCTATAACATGCAAAGTGATTGTAGCAGTAATATAATTCCCCCCTGGGTCTAAATGAGTATTCAATGGGTAAGAGCACTTGCTGTTTCTCCAGACCACCCAAACCACTATACAAATTAGTGTTCAAGTTTCTCAAGAAGCTAAAGCTGGGACTGCAGTATGACTTAGCTATACCCCTCCTGGGTGTATGCTTAAGGACTCCCTACAACAGAATTTTCTGACCATGTATGGTGCTACTCTTCACAATAGCTAGGGAATGAAATCAGCCTAGGCTGCCATCAAACAACTGACAAAATTGGGTACTTACACTGTAGGATTCTATTCAGCAGAAAGGAAAAAATGAAACTGAATTTTACTGGAAGATGGGTGATACTACATATTAAATATTAAATGAAATGAGGTAACCCAAGGCCAGAGAAAAAAATACCATATATACTTGATCATATATGAATCTTAACTTTAAAATTTATGTTTCTGTGTTTAAGTTAGAGTGTCTATAGAGACTAAGAAGCAAGAAGACCCATGGGATATTATATGCTGTGGGGGAAAGGTTTTTCGGGGGATAGTAAAATACATGTCATATGAATGTAGAAGGGAAGTAATTGGGATGGAAATTCTTAATGGGGTCATAAGGGAAAAACAGGGTTGGGTGAGAAGATCTATCAAAACTTAGAACACATGAAAATAATCGACACAGGAGTCTACTACTTTCTCAGCTAGCAGAAGAAAAAGAAACCAACAGTAATAAAAGAATTTTAATTTTAATTTAGTATCTTGCATAGATGGGCATTGCTGTTCCCAGGTGCAATGGTTTTGGTTTTGTTTGATTGTTTTGTTATATGTTTTCAGTGACTATCTCGGTCCTAGGTGTAGGATACTTCCCTATGAGTTATTGGCCATGAGACTCCAGAAATTGGAAAAACAACACAGGTCATTGCCATTTGTGATGATTTAAATGAGAATTTTCCCTTGTAAGCTCCAGGATTAGAATCCCTAGTTCCCAGTTGGTCTCACTCTTTGGAGAAGTTTAAAAGTTATGGCCTTGCTGGAAGCAATATATCAGTGTGTGTGTGTGTGTGTGTGTGTGTGTGTGTGTGTGTGTGTGAGGCTTTGAGAGCTTAAAGCCCCTCTGCACTAACAATCTGCTCTCTATTCTCTGCTTGGGTTCTAGATCTCAGCTTCCTGTTCTAGCTCTCATGCCTGCTTGCTGCCATGCCTCCCCTACGATGGACTATAATCCCTAAGAAACTGCAAGCTTTGGTCATGGTACATTTTCACAATAAAAGAAAACAAACCATAATTCTTGGTTGTTTGGCAGAAGTAGATAGTGAGACCCTATTGCTGCAGGCACCATGCACTGTGTATACAAGCCCCCAACACAAGCTGAACTGGAGTAGAAGCTTCCTCCTTACTGTTAAGGTTCATGGGGCCAGAAGACGACATGTAGGCTGCTCAGGAAGAAAAGTTTCCAAGGGTTGTCCGCAGGTTTGGATGCCACATAGCAAGCTGTAAGGAAAGATGTGTCCACTGATGGAAAACTGACATGAGTCATTCAGAGATAACCAACAGCTTTGTGAATGAATTTAAGGCCTACTTCATGGGAAGGTATTCATGCCTGATACTATAAACCCAGTCAAAAGTCTGTGTCTGGGGAGCTCACAGTGGTAGGGTAAAATTGACTATAATATTATGCTGAATTATTGTGCTAATTTATTCAATGACTAATGTGTATCATTACACCCATAGAGTAGTGCCACTCTGAGATTCATCAAGGAGATTCTATTGTTCAGAAGGTGCCAGTTAATTCAGAGACTCTTTACTGCTCAAAATGCTGAGAATAAATGATTGCTGAATCCACAGCCTTAAGTGGGACATCTAAATCACCCCCTCCAAAGTTAGGAAATATCACAAAAATGGGGACAGAAATACAAGCCGAAAGATAGAAAGGGATGCTACAAAATGCTGTCTCCTAATACTATAGTCCTGAAATCATTACAGCTCTGACAACTTGCACAGGACACACACACAAACACACACACACACACACACACACACACACACACACACACATGCACACACAGACACATACATAGATACACATAAGCACACATATATTCGCACATACACAAACATACACATTCAAACACATATACACATACACAAACACACACCAGTTCGAGAGTGGCTACTGGGAAGAAGAAGGGGGTCATTAGAAGTAGGAAAGGGATAAGAGATAATTATGCTGTATATGCACATATAAAATCAACAAAAAGTTTTAAAGAATTCGAATATACTTTTACTAGATTGTCGCAATTCCCTTAAATTTTTAATTTCCCTGCTGCCTGTTTGCTTGCCAGATTACTATGACATATTAGCTAAACACAGCCTCCAGTCCTAAGCTGATTACTGGCAGGGCCTGAATTTGTTTCTCATTTCTGGAGCATCTGAAACAACACATGTGACAACTTAATGCTAATTTCCATAACAGTGAAGCTGAGCCACTTTACAAGTTAATAATCTACTAGCAATGTATTGTTGAACAGTCGCCCACAGACCACATAAAGGAAATTTCGGTTTTGAAAGCCAGATGTGGTTGATGTTTGTTGAGTACTTAAGTCAGAATATGTGTCACGTTGCTGAGTGATGTTTATGAAAATCTCATGGGAGTACTCATGTGGCATATGGAAAGTCTTTATTTGCTTTTTCTCCTATTTTACTTGTTCTGTCTCATTATTTTTGGTTTTGAAAAGTAGAGTATGATGAGGAAGACTCAGAACCCATCTCATGCTGCACTAAAAGAACAAGAGTTTAATTTTGGGACTATGTGAAGAAAATCAATAACAACTTGTCAGCTAAGAGTGGAGACGTGGACACTGATGCAAAGGTTGTTAGCTCAGGTAAACAAGAGCCGCTCCCTGGTGCTGGGCAGGTGCTGTGCAGGGGTTTTGGTGCCGCTCCCTGGTGCTGGGCAGGGGTTTTGGTCCCTTTGATTTTCACTTTCCTTGTCAGGAGGAAATGAATTCTCTTTCAAAAGACACTTCATTATGGCCAAGTCTCAGAACAAAACGCAGCCTTCCCGAAAGTGTCTAACAACACGAACATGAATTCCTATCATAACGGGTCATTATTTCAGGTGTCATAGCAAGTACTTAGACAACAACGCTCACTCCTACCCGAGTACTGGAGCAAGCTGCAGGGGAATAAACTCTATAGTCATCTTCAGATGTCCTGGGTGATCTCCACTGCCACTTCCTGGAACTGTCCTTGTCCCTCTGAACTCACAGAGCCCTGAGCTGCTCCCCACTGACAATGTAGTACTACCAAAGTTATCATCCCTAGATTGTCCAAGACTGAAAAAGTGTGTCAAAACCACCAATCATTATGTGCTCTCTTTGGATATCTCTTATTGCCTGCTCACCTTCCACACTGACAGGGAATTATGTTTTAGAATTGCTTTTAAGCATGTTCCCATAGAACATATACAAGTTCTTTATCCAAGGATCCTGGGAGCTGGTAAAATGGCTCATGCTCAGTGGTTAAGAGTGTCTTCTGCTCTAGAAAAGGACCAGGGTTCAGTTCCCCGCATCCATGGAGCAGATTACAAGCACCTGTAATTCTAGTTCCAAGGGAACCAATACCTTCTTCCAGCTTCTATGGCACTGAGCACATGCATGATGCACACATAGGCACACACATAAAATAAATAAGTCTTTTAAAAATAATCGCCTTCCGGTCCACACAGCTCCGCTCCAGCGCAGGGCACAAGGCCTGGGTGCCGTGCACCCACCCAGGTTTCCAGCTCTCCCAGCGATCTCCGGACCACTGTCCATCTCGTGGGACGTGACTCTGCAGCCGGGAGATAGACAGGCTGAGGGCGGAGAGAGGACCCCTTCCCTTCCGGTCCACACAGCTCCGCTCCAGCTCCAGCGCAGGGCGCAAGGCCTGGGTGCCTCACACTCACCCAGGTTTCCAGCGGGACTCTCCTAACAATCTAAGGACCACTGGTGAGCAGCTGAACTCAGCATCTGTTCCGGCCCAATCGCAAGCAACCTGAGACACCAGCAGGAGATTGAGAAAGGCCCAGGACAAGACAGACGCTCCCTTCTGGTCTGCACCAACACCAGGTCTCCTTGGGCAGGGATGGCAGGAGGTAAGCATAAGAACAGAAGCAACA